>JAJIYU010016575.1:0-12125 GCA_030144865.1 Tinospora cordifolia | reverse complement strand
GTGGAATGAAAACTATGATTGTGAAACTAAAGAACATTAAAGGTTTATTAAGAACTCCACGTACCGGGGCGATGGACGGGCACTAGTGGCACATCGCGTTGAGGTTCTCCGGATGTCCCAGGACGTCATCGTGGGTATCCCCAACTAGGCCAAACTGCGAGCGGCCGCATGAGACCTTCGAATTTGGAAAGTCAAGAGGATTTTTCCTTGGTTTCAGTATCTTCTTGGGTCGTGGTTTCAGAGGTAGACTTCTGTGTTATAAAGATGTCGTGCCTGATTGTGTTCAGGACCACAATTGGGATATCGAGGGTGGTTTACTCTTTCGATTAATTCCTAATATCAGATGGTAAATTTCAGATATTAGAGCGCAACAGATAAACTGACTAAGTGTTTGAAACGCCCCTAATGATTTGAAACTATTTGCATGTTTCGTATGCTTGTCTGTATAATGCTATTGATGTGTAGAGGAGATCCACTAGGCTTTCGAGCTCATCCCATTTTTATCTTACAGGTACTCATGAGCCCAACGATCAATGAGGATGCAGACCGGAGACTAGAGGTTGTAGAGAGAGAGTGTGATATTTTTGTTTAAACTGTCTCTCTGTTTTTGTATGGTTTTTACGATGTATATTTTGAAACTGGAACGGAGGGTCAAGTAACATATTTTTGTATATGTATTCACATGACTGTTTACCATCTTGAACACTGTTTTGTTTTGATTCATAAGCTGATGATTTTTAGTTATGGTATGTTATACAGTGTTCAATGATTTAAAAATATTTGATCCGATTAGTGCTTCCGCTACTATTATCTTGATTTCCAATAGAAATATGATTTTGAACATCCAGTGAATTTGATTTGAAATCAACTGCTTAGTGAAACATGAATAAAATGACTATTTGAAATTAAGAAATGATTTAAACTTCGCTTATAGAGGTTAGTGAAAAGATTGATGATAATTGTTGCACGTCCGGTGCCTCAGCTGAACCACGCGCCGAGCTTGGAGCCACACGACGCCGGACGACAGGGCTTCAGATTGACAGACATGATGTCCGGTCCGGGGGTCGGGGTGTGACATATATATACCATGTTATTTGTATATCATGCATAAATATGGACAAGATTAATGTTATCTTGTCCATGGGAGGGAAAGTACAATATAATACTTTTGCTCTTATTCTTATTTTATTTGTTTTAAATTAATCTAATTAAGTTCAATTTTTTTTATGTAGATATATATTGAGTTGCTTTAACTGTTACAGTTGCTCTTTAGCTCTTATTCTTATTTAAAAAAAAATAATCTATTTAAATTCATTTTTTTATGTAAGTATATATAAAGATTGGAACAATGGAGAACTTGAGTTTATATGCTTGGATTGTGTATCAAGATAAGACGTGATGATCCTTCAAGAAGAATTCTTGCTTATAAAGCTTTATATTTTTGTTTATTAGGATTAAGAACGATAAGTAGTGTAAATAATAATTACACTTTTTGATGGATTGTATATATGTTTGACACTATGAAATTTTTTATTCTTAAGTGATACGAATAATGCGTGCATATATATATATATATAAAATATGTACTTGAATTTTGACTGAATGATGCGTGTATAACAAAAGAATAATTCATGTATAATGTGAGAATAATTTCATAATAATGCGGGGACAAACGAATAATGCGTACATATATATAGACATAAAATATTTACCTTATTTATGACTGACTAATGCAAGTATAACAAACGAATAATTCATGTATAAGGCATCTAAATAGTGGTATAATGTGAGAATAATTTTATAATAATGTGGGGACAAATGAATAATGTGCACACACACACAGATATATATATATATATATATATATACATAAAATATGTACCTTATTTATGACTGACTAATGCAAGTATAACAAATGAATAATTCATATATAATGCGTCTGAATAGCGGTATAACATGAGAATAATTTTATAATAATGCGGGGATAAATGAATAATGCGCGCATATAATTTCGTAAGATATATTGACCAACAAAATAATTTTTATACGTGCATTATTCGATTGTTATTGCTATATATTTATACGGGCATTATTCGATTTTTATTTCTACATTATGCCACATTTCGTGGGTTATACATACAATAATTCACGCATTATTCGATCATTATCGCTAGATTTTTATACGGGCATTATTCGATCTTTATCCCTACATTATACAACATTTCACGAGTTATTTATATCATTATTCACTCATTATTCGATCGTTATCACTAGATTTTTATACACACATTATTCAATATTTATCCCTACATTATATTACATTTTACTCGTTATATATATACCATCATTTACGAATTAATTATTTGATTGCTATTGCTAGATTTTTATACGCGTATTATTCAATATTTATTCCTACATTGTACCATATTTCTCGTGTTATATATACCATATATATTATGCATGCAATATTCGATCGATATCCCTACATTTTTATACGTGCATTATTCTAGCGTTATACCTACATTATACCACTATTCACGGGTTATACCATTATTCATGCATTATTCTATCGTTGTCCCTACCACTTTATATGCTCATTATTTGATCATTATGCCTACATTATACTGCCATTCCGGGTTATACCATTATTCACGCATTAGTGGTACTATATCGGTATAACATATATATGAATAACATATGTATATAACGTAATTCGTTTACAATGGTCAAATAAACGTTGTTGTAGACGGCTATAGACAACGTTCACGAATGAATGTTGTAATAACTTATATTCTTTTAACAACAGTTGACTAACGAACATTGTAGAAGGTGTAATTCGACAACGAGCAACTATGATTGTTGTAATAACATAGAACAACATTCGTCTACTCATTGTAATGACTTTTTCAACAACGTTCCCATGGTGGATGTTGTTGCACACCTTTTACATAAGCGATTTGACAACAAACATTTTATGAACTTTGTTGTATGCCTTCTTTTACAACGGTTGTTGATGTTCATTGTCGAATTGCTGTTGTTGTATCATCAATTTCTTATAGTATCATCTAATCTAGATTCATCTGATGGCACAGATCCTCCTCCCCAAGATCCCCTCTAGTTTATCTCATCACTACCCATTAAAATAAGAGAAATTATTTTTTGGAAGATCTCTGATCAGCCATCTATCTAAGGACATTTGAAGATATTGACAAGGAAACATGGCATGCTTTTTGGACATACTCTTCATATTACTAAGCTTGTCATTTTTCCTTTCAAAATGCTTTCATTTTATCATTTTCCAAAACAAGCATATTGCTACCTTTGGTATGCGGTTCAATCATGGTGGCTTGGATTCAGTATTGATAGAAATCATTTATCTGCATATTTCTTCTAAATGAACACAAAGACTCTTCATTTCACCCCTGATCAGTGGCAATGTTATAATTTCTTAATAAAATTTGCTCCTCATAAACAATGGCTTCACAAACTTCAAAGATGGTCAAGAAGATATGTCACTATTATTTTCTTTGCCCCACTTGCATCTCCACCTGATATTACCAGTGAAGGAGATGATCCAGCAACGTCAGTCGAACAACATTATCATTTTATGATATTGAGATCTTATCTTCATCATATTTCAATCCATTTGCCAAATAACTTTTTTTTGGAAGCCCATTCAATAACATAGGTCATGAGCGCTCGCTTTTCATGGAGCTTGAAGCCCCCTGGTGGCCTCATTTTCATGATTTTCAACAATTTAGAAAGATCTTCAATAATGGAACATAGAGCAATAACTTGGCAAATGGAATGCTTTCACAAACCGGCCATTCCATGCCCCTCTCCTTGATGGAAAAGTAGGCCTTGGCGAGATGGATAATCACCTATACAGTGAATTGTTACAAGAATATCTTGATCATCATCTATCTCACCTATTTTAGCTTGTTGAATACATCTCAGGCCATTATGGTTGGTTGGACGCTGCCTCACCACGAAGTTTGGGAATCGATTCGAACTTATTCGAAGAGGACAATAATTGAAGCCTTTTGCCATCCACATTTTGCACATAAGAAGCATGTTTATCATAGTAAAATACAAACCATCATTACAATACACAGCAAAAATCGAATGTCGCTACAGTACCAGATGATAATCGAAGATTGCTATAGTAATTGTAGCACCATTTTCAAAGCCTGCCCATTAGCTACCTAGGGAAGTCGCCTGTACAACTATATTTGTCTTTTAGTATTATGTTTTTTTTATAAATAGGTGAACCTTTCTTTGTTCAAGGTATTGGAGAAGCATCTTTTTTTTCTTGTTTTTCAGCTTGTAATCTTCTAATAATAGTCTTCAAGTTTGAGTGTCTATGTAAATGTCTTGCTTGTCTTCAGTCATTGAAACTCTTCTACTAGTAGATTAATAACATATATATATATATATATATATTAATCTAGTAATTTCTCTCAAATTGCATAAATGCAAATTAACCAATTAATCAATCTCCAAAAATCCTAATTTTGGTGTCATTAAATCTAGAATTTCATTCTTGGCATTTTTATACCCTTAATTAAAATTTCATTATTAATACCTATATCCCCTATGGGACAACTTTCAATTATCATATAAATTCTTAGAGTCTACAAGAGTACAAATAAATTATATATCTGTGTTCTATTTGATGATATGAATATGAAAATATATTGTGTAGTTATACTCTAAGTGGAAAGACACCATATTTTTGGGTTACACAATAAATTATTACTTTTACTAAATCCACTAGAAAAACTGAAATTCACAACTTTTTCTATCTATTTTACATTGAAAAGAGGCAAAAATAGTTTTCCCAAAGTGTCGGATCTTTGAAAAACATGCAAACTTTTCTTTCCTACTTTCTTTCTTCTTCTTTCTCTTTTCTCCTCGGTTTCGTTTTTTCCTCTAGAATTCCTTTTTTTCCTCCACAGTGGTGAGGTGAAACGGTGAAAATGAGGATGGGAGTAAGGTGAAATGGTGAAATATATGTAGGAAATTAATTGTGGGTGGGTCTCATGCCTTATTAATATATAAATATCAATTAATGGGGATAATCTTCCCCTCTCTTTCTAATCCTCTCCACCTCATCCATTTTTATCTCTTCTTTTTCTTTTTCTTTTTTTTTCCCCAAAATGAGCTCCCTCGATTTCTTTTCATTAATAAGTTATTTATATTTATTTGGTTTTTTTCTCTCATACACCATCCGTGTGTACATTATTAAGATTATTTAATCCTCAAGAGAAAATCTAATTCATTAATTTTTATTTTTATTTTTATTTTTTTTCGTGGTCTTCTCTCACTAATTTTACTTCTTTTCATTTTATTATTACTGCAACACACATTAATTAATTTTTTCTTTCCACTTATAATTTAGAAAATTATACAATTGCCATAATATCATGTATTTTCAATCATAATTCATCAATTCATATATGAAATTACATATCGAACTCGTTGAATGAATGTCCAAAAATACAGATTGTTATAGTCTCCCCCTCTTAAAAGAAATTTCGACCTCAAAATTTTACATTGTGTAGTCTTAAAAGGTGATACCCATGAACTTAGGGAACTGATTAGGCATAAAGTCCTCTCCTTCCTAAGTGTCTTGCTCGATTGGCACCGTGGAACTGCCAACTACACAAATCATCAGTATCTCCTTATTGTGCAGTTTTTTTACAATCCAAACGATAGTAGCTATTGGTGCCTTGTCAAATGTGCGGTCTTCTCAGAATCTAATGTGTCTCCAAGTGATAATGTGCGAGGGATCGGGGTAATATTGTCACAACCCAATCCTGGGTCCATAGTGCCTCCACACTTGTGCACAGGGCCTCCGCACTTGCGGTGACTCACAAGGTACTGTCCCCTCCCCTTGGGGTTTTCTCGCCTCCGCAGAGTTTTGAATCCATGACCTGGGACTTAACTATATAGATTTCACGAAATTTCGATGCCACCTTTGTAACATCCTGCCTCCCGTGCCCCATCGACCCCATCATCCGATAATATAACTTTCTTCAATCAATATTCTTGGGCCGCCCGGGAGGCGAGCCCGTGCTACGTTATCTTTTTTCCTTTTTAAGTTCCAAACCTATGATACTTCCTACTTACGTTAGTCTATGTACAAAATAATTTATGGCATCATAAATAAATAAAATCCTTTATTTATTTATTCTAAATTTTGAGTACATGAACTTTTACAGTAGAAAATACATTCAAAATTGAAATAAATAATTTTGCTTAGGCCCACGTGCCCTACATTAAAATAAATAAAAATAATTTTTAATAAATAATCTTCCACGTAAGTTGATAAATTAATTTCCTGAAATGTAAAAAATGAGGGGGGTGAACTAAAAAGCCCAGTAAATCATTCCATCTATTTAATTCATTATTTCAACCAAATAACACAAGTATATCAAACACTTTCAAGGATTTAATCGATTCAAACAATATATTATTTCAGTTGTAATTTAGACCGAAAGGGGTTAACCTCTATGCTCTAGATCTAGGGAGAGAGATCAATCCTGAAACTCAAACCCTTTTATGTGAATTAGGATCACTCTTAAAACCCAGTCCACTCTAGTGTTAATCCTAACAACCAGTTCAAATGTCCAATCATAGATGAAACACACACGAAGAATGTCCGTCCTCATGCTGGTACGTGGTTGAAATCTTTATTTAATCTTATTTTTGTGTGCAAGAGCATAATAAATAAATATTTCAACAGTATTTAAACACATTGTAATATCCCACATCGGTTTGACTCCAGGAAGATTCCCTGGCTAAATGAGCAATGCCAACCAATGTGCAACCTCTGAAGGATCTCAAAAGGTCCAATAAACCTTCGAGCAAGCTCCCTTGTAATTTGAAATAGTGTCAACCCTCTTCGAGGTAAAATCTGGGGAAGTACTGGTCACCAAAGTCAAACTCAAGGACTTTTCTACAATTATCAACATAACTCTTTTGTCTATCCTAAGCAACCTTCAAATTTCTACGAACTTGGTCAATCTTTTCATTTTGTTATTGTACAAAAGTAGGGCTCAAAATAATTTTGTCCCTAATCTCGTCCCAACAAGTAGGAGATTTGCATAGTTGTATATATACAATGCTTCAAACAGCGTGCTACCAATACTCAACTACTAGCTATTATTATAAGCAAATTCACGTAGTTCCAAATGATCTTCCCAGCTACCCCCCAAATCAAGAACACATGTTCGGAGGATATCCTCCAAAACTTGGATCACTGTCTCTGACTGCCTGTCTGTCTGTGGATGGAAAGTTGTGGTCAAGTTCACTCTCATTCTTGGTTGTGTCTGCAAGCTCTACATCAAACAAGATGTGAACCTTGCATCTCTGTCTAAAACAATGGACATGGGTACTCCATGTAACTTGACAATGTCTTGAATATAGAGTCGACCTAAGCTATCGACTAAATCCTTATTGCTCATTGGGAGAAAGTGTGCAAATTTCGTCAATCAATCAACCACAACCCATATAGCATCATGCATCTGCCGAGTTCAGGGTAATCATACCACAAAGTCTATAATAATATTTTCCCATATCCCCTCTAGTACTGTTAATGGTTAAAATAACGCACTTGGTCGTTGATGCTTACCCTTAACTTGCTGACATACATCAGTTTTTTGTATAAAAGCCACAATATCTCTCTTCATCCCAGGCTACCAATATGTACGTTTAGCATCCTGATACATCTTATTGGCACTTGGATAAACGATATATCTAGACCTGTGTAACTCCTTGAGTACACTTCATCTCAGTTGTGTATCATCAGGTACCCATAATGGACCCCTAAACCTCAGTGCACACTTAGAATCTTTTGGCCACTCCTCTTTGGAAGTGTCATCTGCCCGTGTCCTAAACATTATGTAATCAACATCACAAGTTTGCCCCTCCGTGATCTCATATAATTGTACCGGCTAGGCTCTAGTCCGTGCACTGACTCTGGTTTTGGTGGAAGCCTCATAGATACTCATCATATTCACATACTCCATCAATCTCCACTTATGAGATATATGTTTAGCCATACAAGCAGTTTTGACCCATTTTCTACTAAGTGCATCAGTCACAATATTAGCTTTTCTAAGATGGTATTCAATTCTAAAGTCATAATCCTTCAATAATTCCATCCACCTCCTCTGCCTCATGTTAAGACCTTTCTGAGAAAACAAATACTTGAGGTTTTTGTGATCCGAAAACAACGTGAATTGTTCACAATAAAGATAATGTAGCCAAATCTTGAGCGCAAATATCTGGTAGTTCTAGATCATGAACAGGGTAGTTCTTTTCCTAAACATTTAACTTTTTGGAAGCATAGGCCATAACCCTATCATTTTGCATCAACACACAACCAAGTCAAAATCCTTATGCGTTAGTATAAATTACCAACACTTGACCTAGTTTCGACAAAACAAGAATTCGAACAACTGTCAACCTTTGTTTAAGCTCAAGATAAGCATGCTCATAGTTATCATCCCATATAAAAGGTACATTATTCTTGGTTAGCTTAGTCATTGGTGTTGCGATGTGAGAAAAGTTGTGTACAAATATCCGATAGTAGCCTACTAAATCGAAAAAGTTACAAATCTTGGTCACTATGGTAGGTCTTGGCCAGTCAACAATTGCTTCAACTGTGGCCAGATCAAAAGAAATACGCTTAGCTCTAATCACATGACCTAGAAATTTGACCTTCGTTAACCAAAAGTCACACTTATTCAGCTTTGCATACAAGCAGTGTTCCTTCAAAGTTTGTAAGACCACACTAAGATGTTCTGCGTGCTCCTCTCTAGACCTCGAGTAGATCAGAATGTCATCAATGAATTATCACAAAGTGATCAAGATAAGGCCTACACGCCCACTGCATCAAATCCATGAACATCACTAAGGTATTTGTTATGTCGAAGAGCATAACTAGGAACTCATAGTGCCCATGGAAAGTCTAAAATGTTGTCTTTGGTACATCCTCTTCCCTAACATGTAATTGATGGTACCTCGAATGCAAATAAATCTTTGAGAATACTCTGACACACTTCAGCTAATTTACATATCATCAATATGGGGAAGAGAGTATTTATTCTTTATAGTCACCCTATTCAACTGTTTGTAGTCAATGCGCAAGCGGAAATTCTCATCTTTCTTTCTTACAGACAACACAAGAGCTCCCTAGGGATATATACTAGGTTAAATAAAACCATTGCCTAGTAATTCTTCTAATTGAACCTTTAACTCTTGTAACTCCTTAGGTGCCATGCGGTACGAAGCTATTGAAATTGGTTTAGTCCCCAAGACCAACTCAATGACAAAATCAATCTCTTCCTTAGGAGACAGGTTTGGTAGATCATATAGGAATACCTCGAGGAACTCACATACCAACAGAATATCACAAGTCTAAGTTTGGAAGGTTCACCAATATTTGCAGCAACCACACTCACTGAGGCACACATCTCTTTTGGTGGCACTAATCTATCCTGAGTGCTAGGTTTATCTAAACCTCTACCCCTAGAACACCACTACAAGTCAATTCAGGACCTGAAATACTACATGCTTAGCATAACAATCAATATAAGAGTGAAAAACAGCTAACCAATGTATACCTAGAATGACATCAAACTCCAAAAACTCTAATACCCGTAGATCTACCACTTTTCTAGGTCACTCACATGTATAACACAATGCTCAAAAATCATATTGGGGTAAATACATTCCCTTGCGATAGTATGTAATACAAACCAAGTGGATGCCTTACCTGGTCTAAGAAAAATAAATAAATAAATAAATATTAAAAATTACATATTTTAATACAACTGAGAGACTACTTTGTATGTATTCTAATACAATTGGGAGACTACGTAGAATTTTCTAAATAAACCCTAGTTTCTTATATTTTAAAAGCATTCTAAAGTTTTCGACAACCCTAGAGCCACCAAAGAAGAACAAAGGAGCATCTAGAAGCCATCAATGGAGTTCTCAAAATATATTCGAAGGGTAAATTGGAAATCAAAAGTATAAGTTTATTCACATTTTCTTTACATTTTTTAAGAACTGGTTAGAAAAAAGTACATAATTTGAAAAAAATAGATAGATTGAAATTATGAAAGGAAAATATGGACAAATAATCCAGTTGAAATATATATATATATATATATATATATATGTATGTATAATTGAATATATACTCATATAAGAAGAAAAGAAATTTGATTATATACTAATCGGTGAATAGATTTTATAATTTATGTAATTGGTTAATAGGTTAACAGACGTTATAATATATGAAATCAATAACAAATTTTATAATATATAATCGGGTTAATAGATGGGCACATTGAAAACCGATATATTGATTTAATAAATTAATTTATATAAGCAACAACAACAGGTGGGTGATTGTATTAGCAGATGGATGATAGATTGAATTTGATATATATTAATAGGTGGGTTGATATTCAAGTTGATAGATGTTAATTGATTGTATTTGTAATACACACACACACATATATATATATTAATGAATTGATTGTAGCTAATGGGTATAACAGATTGCTGGATTATAAACAATATATATATATATATATATATATATACAAGGACATTCTAAAATTGATTTCAATATAAATATGTAACTATCCCTAAAACCCGTATAATATGTATATTTATATATTACATAACAACCAATTGTGGGTTGGGGAGTGTAATATATAAATAGATTTATATAAGCTAATGATGTATTTGTAAGTTTATACACAGTGTAAACATGTATATTGTTTATATTATTTACATATGCGTGTATATTATTTATGGATATGTCTACACGTATTATTTATGTATATACGTGTATATACATATATAAATTATTTACATCAAATAACAAATAGTGACTACAATCTAGTATATTATATATAGTATGGTAATCAAAAAAAAATATTGATTATATATATATATATGTGTGTGTGTGTGTGTGTGTGTAATTAGATAAATAGTTATATAAAATTGGAGTATATTAGAATTATGAGCTGACGATGATAATTCTAAAAATATTTTAGGTTGAAAACTCAAGATGGTTATGACAATGTGATAATGGTACACGAACTCAAGGGAATCAACTGAAAAGGTGAAAATGATTATCCTGCTCCTACATTTTATTCTAGTTTTAAAGTACATAGCATGATTAATTGTTTTCTCATACTATATGTTTAGAAGCATGTTAGGGATGTGATTAACAAATGTTTGGATGATTGCTTATTTGTTATACTAGTGATAGCATGTTGTGTAATGTAATAAACCAAATTTTTATAACGCGTACACATCGAAAATATATTTTTAAAAATATTAAATAAATATAAAAATTTTCAAAAACATGATTTAAATATTCGTTATAATATTTATAATTAATAGAATAAATTACATCGGTTATTTTTAATATTGAGATTTTTCAACGCATAAATAGTGAAAATAAATTTTTAAAAATATTAAATAAATATAAAAATAACCAGAAACAAGATTAAAATGTTTATTATAATGTTTATTAAAGAAATAAAATAAATCATGTTGGTTCAAGTTGGCGAAAAATCGGAAACTAATTTTGATAGTTATGGGGGATTTATTGAACTACTTTCGGAAAAAAAGGGGGAATTGGGCAAAATTTTCTTCTATGAACAGTAACCATAGTTACTATTCATATGCGCATACTGTTCATCCGAGTTACTGTTCATCCCTTTTTAAAAACCGAAATCGAGACGAAAATCAGAAAACGAAAATCAAAGGAAATTTCTGATTTTTTGAGCTTCCGGTTTTAGGTCACCAGAGATCTGATTTTCGCCCAGAGACAGTCAAAACGATCCAGATTGAGTCTAGAGCAATCCTAAGCATTTAAGGTAAGATTTTAAAGCTCTAATTTGAATTCTATGGTTTGAATTGCAAATTGGAATTTGAGGGTTTCAAATTTGAGATTTTTGATGTAAATGACGATCTGAAGTGCAAAGAGCTCAGATCTAGCTTGCTTGCTGTAGAATAAGTGATTCTAGACTAGATTCTGTGAATTTTGACTGTTCATTTGTGATTTTTGACGGATCTGGGAGTTTTGATTG
>JAJIYU010016574.1:0-12102 GCA_030144865.1 Tinospora cordifolia | reverse complement strand
ACCATTTGCACCCAAAATTTCTTAAAATCCTTGAAATTAATTTATTTGACTTATTTTATTTATTTTCCTCAAATTAATTATTATTTGACAAAATTTTGGGGTATTACAACTTGCTAGCACGTGTCACATCTCTGCATGAAGGCAGCAATGTCTCGCTTCATCCCTAGCTACCAATAAGTACATTAAGCATCATAATACATCTTATTGGTGCTTGGATGAATGGTATACCTCAAGCGGTGCAGCTTTGCTAGCATTCTTTGTCTCAAGTGAGGGTCATTTGGCACCCACAATCGTCCCTTGAACCTCAGTGAACTATCATTGTTAATCGACCACTCCAAACGAGAAGTGTTGTATGCCCATTCTCGGTATATCACATAATCAACATCATGAGGCTGCACCTCTATGATCTCAGCAAGTAGCACTAGCTGGGCTCTCATCTGTGCATTGACACTAGTATCAGCCAAAGTCTCGTGGATACTCATCATTGTCACATAACCAATCATCCTACACTCCTGAGCCATATGTCTAGCCACACAAGCAGTCTTGACCCATAATTTGCTTAACGCATTAGCCACTACATTAGCTTTCTTGGGATGGTACTCAATGGTAAAGTCATAATCCTTAAGTAGTTCCATTTATTTCTTTTGCCTCATGCTCAAATCTCTCTAAAAAAATATATACTTGAGGCTTTTATGATCAGAATAAAGTGTAAAATGCTTACTATATAGATAATGTTGCTAAATCTTGAGTGCAAACACCACTGCTGCCAACTCTAAATCATGGATAGGGTAATTTTTCTCATGCACCTTCAACTGTCATGAGGCATAAAAAATCACCCAGTCTCCCTGCATCAACACACACCCAAGGCCTATCGCACATGCATTTATTTAAATCACCAACTCATGATCGAGTCCATGTAGCACAAATATTGGCACAGATGTCAAATGACACTTCAACTCAAGAAAGACCTCCTCACACTTATCTGTCCATATGAATGACACATCCTTTTAGGTAAGTTTCGTCATAGGTACAACAATCCATGAAAAATTCTCCACAAATCTACGATAATAGCCTACCAAACCTAAAAAACTACGAATCTCCATCACTATGGTAGGTCTCGGCTAACTAATAATAGTCTCAACCTTAGCTGGATCTACCAAAATACCATTAGCTCCTACCACATGGCCTAAAAATTGGACTTCTGTCAACTAGAACTCGCATTTGCTAAACTTAGCATACAAGTGGTGATCTCGAAGAGTCTGCAGTGCAATCCTCAAATGCTTGGCATGTTCTTTCATAGTTTTCGAGTAAATAAGGATGTCATCAATTAAGATAATAACAAATGAGTTGAGATATGGAGGAAACACTCTATGCATCAGGTCCATGAACATTGTAGGGGCATTTGTCAAGAATAACGGCATGACTAGGAACTCATAATGCCCATAACAAGTTCAAAAGGTCGTCTTTTGTACATCCTCTTCCCTTACCCTCAATTGATGGTACCTAGATCTTAGATCTATCTTTAAGAATACAATGACACCCCTAATGTAATGCGCCACCTCCCATACCCAGGCCCATGTCATCCGACGATATTCTCTTTTAACATTTTTGGGTTGCCCGAGACGCGGGCTCGTGCCAACTTAGCCTTTTTTCTTTCTAAGTCTCAAATCCACGAAACTCCCTGTGTTACTGTGTACACTAATCTATGTACAAAACAATTCATAAAAATTTGATATGTCATGGGAGAAAATAAAATTCCTTGTCATTTATGGATTTCAAAAATTCAAGACAATAATTTAACCCTTGATTACAATGGACTTTAAATAAATAAAATAATTTGGGCCCACATGCCCTACAATGAATTTAAATAGAAATTCATAAATATTCCCCATGTAGTTTTGCAATTTAATTTCCAAAAATGTTGAAAGAGAGGGGTGAGGTAAAAATTCCAATGGATCATCCCAAATATTTAAATTATTATTTTGACAAAATAAAATATGCATAGTAATCACTTTTCAAAAATTAAATGATTTAAGCAGTAAATTATTTCGATTGTCATTAAAGATCGAAAGAATACCCCTCATCATTTTTAATTCCTAAGGAAAAAGCTACTATACTGAATTCAGACCTGCAAAGTTGAGGTAGGATCAACTTTGAACCCTTTATTACCTCACAACCCTTGATTGGAATGCTCACGAGGGACATCTGTCCCTGTACAAGTACGTGGTTAGTATCTTTATTTAATCTTATATTAAATGTAAGAAGAAAACATTTAAATAATTCAACAGAATTTAAACATACAAGCATGGTAACATTACATCATAAATTATGCATATTATAAACTTAAGCATGCATATTCTATATGACATGTATATAAGATCGAAATAAAACACTCAAACAAGCCTTATTTGAATCAAAATAATAAAGTTAAAAGAGAGAATCATTTCACATCGAGATTGTTTTCTTCTAAACATTTTTCAGATTTTTAAGATCTTTTTCCCTTGCACTAGACTTGTGCAACACTCCGTTGCAACTACTGTGCTGGCTGTTTAGAATAACTCAAAAAGAAGAAAAATATTATGTGCCAAGAAGGAGGCAAAGAGAGAGCAAGAAGGAACTTTATTCAGTTTTTGCTAGGATAAAAAAAATGAAGGTGGAGAGGGGTTTATATAGAGTCCATGGGGGTCAAATTCGTAATTTTTTGGGCATTTTTGAATAGGAAACTTTCCTTATTTTTAAATTTTTGCACCTCCATGCTTAGGGGTTTGAGAAACTAGGCTTTTAGGATTTTTTTTTGCATTTTTTTATTTTTTGTCTATTTTTCTTGATTTTTTTCTTTTGTTTTTCGTTATTATGCACACACACACACACACACACACACACACACACACATATATATATATATATATATATTATTGTATCATTATTTGTACCTCTCCTATATTGTTTCTTTGCACGCGTTTAAGGTCTTATGTCATTTGCTATTATTGTAGTACTTTATTGAATATGTGTCCAAGTTTATTATACTATTTGTCTGTATGTTGTCTCTAGCATTATTGGTCCAATAATGCTATGAAGGATGTAATCATCTATAAAAAGAAGATCTCCTTCAGCTAAAGGGATCATTGAAGTGTGAATAAAAGTTTTGGTTCTTAAAACTGATGTCTCGATTTTCTTTCTTACATACTCTTCCTCTTTGGGCCCTTGTTATAATTGTCATTGTTTGTAATACCCTAACCCCCAAGAATTAGGTTTATGCTCAACCACAAGGCAGACCGGATCCTATGTTACATTTACAAGTACACAATTTGTATCTCGATTTCTTTATTCTAACTCTTATTGTACATTTCATGAGTGCCTCACCCAATTTGATCAATCTTAAATTCAATAAGACATTACAAGTAGAAAAAGAATATTTCTAACTCTTTATTTATTCAAAATAAAATAAAGAAATACATTATTGAATTCATATAATCAAAAGAAAGAGTACATAACTCTAAAATTCAAAATAAAAATTCAGCAGAATTCTTTATTCAAAATTTGGGCAATATGCCCTTACATAAAAACTTTCTAAAAATTTACTTTCTAATTCCTTAGCAAGCTTGATCATGCATTTCAAATTCCTGAAAAATAAAAGGAAGGGGTAAGCATATAGCCAAGTGGATCATTTATTAAACAGCTAAGTTATTATGTCAAATCAATAGGACATCCAAATTCAAACACTTTCATGCATTAAGTGATTCACACAACTTTTTGGTTGTAGTTGACATTAAGACTGAAAGCGGGTCTATTCCCTTGATGTTCTTATTTTAAATACCCCTCATTAGGGTGGAAAGACAATTCTTTTGTTACTTTTCATTACACATCACGTACCAAGTAACTCTTAGTTGTGCCCTACAACCACATACTCCAAGCATGTGATGAGAACACCCATAGCATCCCTACGGATCACTATGATAGTACATAGTTCTTATCTTCAATTTCTCATATTCAAATTCACATATTCATGAAATAAATCAGAAATCAAATTTTAGAATTTAAACATTTAAGAAAGCATGAAAACAACACATAACATCCTTGAAACTTCAAAGTAAACCTAAGTATGGAATCTAATTATGACATGATGTCATGAATAATTAAAAGCATGAAAAACATGCTAAACAGAAATTTAAATATGATCATTCATTCTGAATTGAAATAAATATACTGAAAAACTGAATTTAAACATGCATAAACATGCTATAAACTTGAAATAGCAAAGTGAAAGTTTAAGAAATCCCCTCCACCTTAATCCGAGTTTCTTGTTGAATCTGGCAGAGGTTTCCCTTATCTACCACTTTCAGAACTTTAAGAACTTTTAACCACAACAAAAAGAACTCTCTAAAATACTGAAATTAGAACTTCTCACATAAGAAAGAAAAGAGAAGTGAGAAGAGTTTGAGGGAAGTGTCAACTCTTTACTTTGGGATGAGATGAATGTGAGCAAGAAAGAGTTTTTTATAGATGTTCTTGAGCGCCATGGGGACGGTTTGGACATCACACACAATGAGAATCTTGCCATAGACAATGAGGACGTTTTGCATTGATTTGGGCAAGTGGATCTCATGGTTTGGGCAAGTGGGACAACCAATGTTTCCAATCCAAGTATGAGCACCATATATGAGTCTTATTTAGTTTTCTAACTATGTGTGAACACAAAATAAGCTTAGATTATATTTTAATCTCTCTTGGACGTCCTCTATCAATAGGGAAACATTCTAATATGTTGTGATTTATGAAATCAAATAAGTTTCTAATATGGGCACACAAGAACAAAGCTTTGAAATGGTTCTTATTTTCCTTGGATTCTCTCCCTTTTGGGCTCCACATGTGGGCATGAAGTAAGTTTCTATTTTTTATTTTTCTTAGGTGAAGGAATCTTTCTATATCTCTTTAAATCAGTCACTTTCCACTAAACTTCTATTTTGGGTTTGTCACATGTGTGCCCACACACATACATATGAGACGTTTTGTATGTAACCTTGGTATATATGATCATTTATCTTGGTACATGGAATCATTCTTTATGGTTTCTATAGGTGTGGGCATATTTGATCATTTACATGACACGTGAGATCATTCTTCATGGTTTCAAATAATGAAAACGTCTTATTGAGGTTGAGTAGGGTGAAGGTGTACATGATCATGTTGTTCCACCCATGTGACTTGCACATGTTTAGGATGACCATGCATCCATGGGTCCACAAAAATTTAATAAAAATATTATCTCCTTATTTACAAAGAATTATAATTAAAAACCTATAGTCTTGAAATCACATGAAAAAAATTAAGAATTTCAATATATGGTTTGACCAAACTAGTTTTCATTTACTTTCCATATTTAGAACCCACTGAAGATACTATGAAATGAAGACACTATGAATTGAAAATTCAAATCTTGGCCAACTGTCATAATTTTTAGATTTTTTGTTAGTTTATGTCATCTTGTTTCGTTTTGGGTCATTTCGATTTCCCTCGTACCCTAAATGCCAATTTTTTCTAATTTGGACCCCCTGAGGTGCATTTGACAAATGAAAAATCCAATCTTAACCAATTGTTCTAATTTTTGGATATATTGTCCAATTAGTTAGTTCATTTCACCTTAATTCATTTCAAGTTGTTTTGGGTCCCTAAGGGTCATCAAATGAGACTTTTGAAGACCTGCCAAATTTAGCATCGAAATGAGCCCGGATTCATTTTGTACCCAAATTTCATTGAATAGACATTGAATCTCATTTCATCAAGTACAGAGTTTTTCAGGGTATTACATTGTCTTCCTTACCATACTCATCTGTTGTAGGTTTGCTTATGTAATCTTGTTCTGTTATCCTTCTGACTCTGAAGAAGCTTTTAGCTTCCATATACAAATTGGTATTAGAGCCATGTGTGACGTTTTTTGCTCCTTTTCATTGTGATACTTGTCCTTTTTCTTTGTGCTTTTGGACCTTCATCTATTGTTCATTTGTTTTTCTTACTATTGACCTCCCTTTTCCAAAAATATGGGATATTTGGTTAAATCGTCTTCTTCACCAACCTTCCCCTTTAGAATCTTCCACTTCTAGTGATTCTTTCACCCCATCTCCAAGTTAATCTCCAATAAGCCCCATTCTTGAAGTTCTTGGTGTAGTTGATCCAGACGTTCATGAATAGCAATAATAATCTAGTACTGAGCATCTTGTTGCTAGAGGAATCAATTTTGTGTTTGGGTCAACAAATCTTGCTTTTGAGAGATGGATCACAAAAGATCATTTTGGAATAAAGCATTTGTAACACCCCAGAATTTTGCGAACATGCCATGTCGCGAGTGAACATAGAATAAAATATTATTTTGTAAGAAAATGACAAATTAAAATAAAATCATAAATAATAATAACATTATTATGAGCTTTGCAAAATATAAATATTTGAAAAAAATATTATAATAATAATAATAATCAAGTTAGAGGTAGGTTCCATTTAAATATGAATAAAAAATTATTATACTTTAAAAAATAAATTATTTTATAGCTTACTCGCATAAGTGTGAAGGCACGAGCGACACGACGCAAATGGTTCAAAAATGAAAGCACGATAACGTGAGTAATTTTTAATCGAAAATACGACGACGCAAGTGAGGCAAAAAAATGAAAAATGGATTATTTGATTGAAATAAATAAATAAATAAATAAAGATTAGATTTTGGTTGATCGAGACTTTGTCGAAATTAAAAAAAAATCGGTGATGGGAATGATTAGAAAAAAAAAAAAACAAATAAATAAATAAAAGTATAACACAATAAAATTTGGGTTTAGAATTTTGAAATCAAAATTAATTGGAAAAAAACTAGAAATTCTAGAAAAAAAATCCTTGCTCTGATTTGAGCTGAAAAAAAATAAAAAAAAATGGAAATTCGAAGAAAGAATTAGCTTTCTCTGGTTTGACGGTGAAGGAGTAACCTAGACAAATGAAGACAGATCTGGAATTGGAGATTGATTTGGTTTTTCTATTGATGTCGTGATTCAAAGGAGAGGTAAAGAAGAACCAAAGGTGAGATTTCAGTTGATGTGGTCATGAGGTGTGATTTGGGGTAGTTGAGCATCACGAACGAAAGAATGAAAGCAGAGCAACGCTGCTTTGTTTGTTGCTGCTGCCGTTGATTGGTGAAAAACGAAGGGGTCTGTAGCTGCTACTGCTACTGTTGTTCTCTGCTGCTGAACAAAGAAGAAATTGGTGCATTTGTGATTTGGGCAAACCGCAAAAGGAATCTGGAGTTGCTAGATCTCTGCGTGACGATCATGCAAAGAAGAAGAAGAAATTTCTGCTGCTGCTGCAATCCAACCGTGAAGAAGAAGAACCAGAAAATCTGGTTTGTGAGTGCGTCAAAATAGAGATGAAGAGCTTGTTGTCCGTGATGCAGAGGAGAGATTGAAGCTGTGGGAGTGCAAAGAACAGAGGAAGGAAGAACAACGGTTGGGTTGATTTCTGGATTCTGGGTTGCAGTCATGGCCGTGGTTGCTGGGTTGAGGAATTTTGATTTGGATTGAAATGGAAAACAGAGGAAAACTAAGAAGAGTTTCAGATTTTGGTTTTGTTGTCCGTTTTAGAGCTTGATGAACAAGAAGAAAGGGATTGCTGGTTCTTTGTGTGTGTGAGGGCCGTGAAGAACGAAAACCTGCATGGATATGGTTTTGAGTTGGTTGATGGCCGCTGGTGTGTGTGGTTTAATGTTGTGATTTTCTGATTTGAGTTTGGGGTGTTGTTGTAGACCGATATGGAAGAAGAACGAAGAAACCGAAAAATCCGATTTTTTGCTTGATCTGTGCGTTCAGCAAAAAGAGAAGCAAATGGCAGGAAAAAAAATGTTGATGTTATGATTGTGATGGTTAAAACAGAGGAAGATGAAGCTTGAGTTTCTGGGTTGGGTAAGTGAAGAATGAAGAGTTTGACGAGTTTGCTGAATGTGAATTAACTTGCTGGACAATAAATTGGGTGGTTAAACGTGTTTGTACTTTGCTGGGAATTTGGTACGCTTTTGGTGAAGACGAGCTGCAAATCAAAACTTGTGAAAGAAGAAGAGAGTTGCTAGTGCCCTTTGGATCGAAACGAAGAAGAAATTGCAGCCGATGCGTTCCGGAGCCAAAGAAAATTTTCAACAAAGAAATTTCGCCGTTAGCGTCGTTCGTGCGACAAAAAACGATCTAAAAGATATAAAAATTTTGTATTTGATTTTAAGTTCTAGATAGCTAAAAATTTATATTTTTTTGATTCTAAATGCAAAAAATGAAATTTAAAAATTTAAACTTGAGTAGGAAAAAGATAGAGATTTAAAAATCTTATTAATTATTTTAGTAGAAATATTGGGAGTCAAATTTCAATACTTAGGAATTGTGATAGATACTTAGAATAAGAATATCAAAGCTTAGAAAATTCGAAGTTTCGAATATTGGGAGTCAAAGTTTATTTAGAAGTTAGATATAAAAAAAATAATAAAATTTTCTTATTCAAATAGGAATCAATTAAATCAATTATAAAAATTAGTTTAGAATATTTATTTAATGATTCAAATTAAATAAATGTGATATTAGATTATTTATTAATTATTGAACATGAGGATTAATTAAATTAATAAAATTAAAGTAATTAATCTTTTAAAAAGGATTGAGAAAAAATTAGTTTTTCAACATATTAATAGTTCTAATTACTATTAAAAGTTCAAGATTTAATAATTTAAATTAGTTGAAAACATAAAAAATGAACCCTTAAAAGCTTAAAATATTGTATAAGAAAAGAATAAAGTTTTAGTCTTGAAACTAAACAAGTAACATTGAGAAGTATTATTTTGCTCGTAATTAAATTAACTATGATATTAATAAATTATTTAAATTATGAAGATTAAGTTATTAGAAATCTAATTTTGTAAAATTCTAGAATTGAGCAATAGTCCAAAATTTGTTGAAACTGATATATAGACTACATAATTATTTTAGAGATTATTTAAGTCTAAGAATAACTTGAATAAGATTTAATGTGAATTAGAAAATTAGTGAATCTCATTAATTGTTGAATTACAGATTATAGATTTTGAGTATTGAGCATCTCGAAGGAAAGCAAGGTCGCCCTGAAAAATGACAAAATCAGGTGGGTGTGACTTCCTTGCTTATATGTATTATATGGATTTAAGATTCAAAGCATTTGATTGCATAGTTCTAGGTTATTAGAATTTTATTAGGAATTTGATTGAAATTGTTTGGGTTATGTGAATGATGTGTGATGGATGATGAATCACTTAATCCATGCGTAACTAGTTCTTGACATGATCTTGCATCTGGATCTACTCAAATATGACATGCATGACTAGGAACATATGCATCTAGATCTTATTGTTTATTCATGCATCTTATCATGTTAACTTGCAAGAATAGTTTGGATTACATTTTCTAGTGTATTGTATGATGTTTGATGTGATTGAGATTGTTTGTAAAATTTAAACTAAGACGATGGTTTATTAAGAATTCACGTACTGGTACGATTGACGAGCCTAAAGCGGATCGAGGTGGCATCTCTTATATGTCACTGCATGAGATTGACGAGCCACAAGGCGGATCGTAGGTATTCCCAACCGGAGTTGACTGTGACAGCTCGAAGTCTTTGGGAGACAGTATGATGCTGCAGTAAGTACTCTTTCTTAGGCTGTGATGTGAGTGTCGATTGATTTTAGACAGTCATTGGAACCCTCTGAGATTTGATTGGATCATAGGGAATACCGAGAGGCATCTCAACCCTCTTCCAGTCTTAGACTCCGACTAAAACAAATGAATGTTTGAACGCCTAATGTTTGAAAGTGTTTGTAATGTTTGGATTGGGTCTGTATAATGCATATGATGTGTAGGATCGATCCATTGAGCTTTCGAGCTCACTCCCACTTTATTTTTCAAGTACATAGGGACGTAGAGTATGGTAACTTACATCTGAAGACTTGCACTTTAATAGGACACCTCATTGGGGAGGCAGTCCGGGATAGGTGGTATTGGAAGTAGTATTTTGTGTAAAATTTTGGAAATGATTTTCATGTATTTAATTAGTTTTCAAATTTAGTTGATTTGGTTTTAGAACAATTATATATGTCTAACATTTCTATTTTAATACAAATCTTAAAGGATTTTTGTTGCATTATTTTATAAATTGTATTGTGAAATCCGGTGAATGTATTGAGAAAATTTTTTGATCTTATGCTTTGTATAGATACTCATATAGACATTAAGTTGAGAACTGATGGTTATAAGCCAAAATTTAAAGAAAATGATTTTGGACCGAACGAAATTTCCCAGTAGCATATTGATTTTCAACAGGCGACGATCCACACGTAAGACAGCACGTGAACGGAGGTCCGATTGAAAATTGGGGTACTACAACATTATTACATTGCCAATTCAAAAATGCTTAGTGTCATTCAAAGGTTTGCTTCGGTCCTGTAGGCATCATGAATTTAGTTGGTTTGACTTGATATTGAAGCTGCCATCCAGTAAAAGGATCTTATGTTCGATCATTCAATGGGGGTGTTGAGAGGTGGACTAGGAGATGACGAAATAATTAGGAGTGAGTTCATCATCAAACAAGACATAATATTGAAAACGACCCGAAGGAGAGTCGATGTATCCAACAACAGGATCACCTTTATCATAACATTCTTGTAACTTTCGTTGGGAAGTTCTTCTGTTAGGTTTTTCAGGAATATCATATCGTAAAGCAAAATCATGATCATCAGAGGTAGGACAATGACAAGAATCCCACCAAGTATGGGGAAGATCAATATGATTGATGCTTGAGGTGGTTGAATGAGAATGAGAAGTGGGTTGTTTAGGAAAGATTGTCTCAACCAAACCATCAATCCTTCTATGATGGACAGTAAAGGAGGTTTGCTGGACTTCTTCAACCTGAAAACGAGCTTCATAACTGGTAATCCACTTTTCAGGAAAGAGTTTTTGTTATCAATCCAAAGGTAAAGTCCTAGGGATGAAAGTGTGAGTGACAACACCTTGGGAGGAGATATCAAGCATGAGACTATTAAAAGTAGAACCTTTATAAGGAATACCTATGACATGATTTTGTACTCGATATGCAAATCTGATAATGGATAGTAGTAGCAAGATCTGTTTGGATTTGAGGAGTACTAGAAAGCTAAATCTGTAGAGTAAGTATGGTGAGAGCATGAGGATTTCGGAGAGAGACATCAAAATTGGGATAAAGGTGATAAAGACTATGCCAGAATTTAGGGTTGTCTAGACAGTGCCAATAACCACATCTACATACCTTATCATTCGCGAGTCAAGTAAAACTATTCGAGAGATAGCTTTTGTAGCTTTTCTTCCATGAAAAGTAATAGAAATTTTTACAGCTCCATTCTTTTTTCTAGGATAACAAAAGGGAGGAAGGCAGATTGAGAGGAAAGTAAGTGCTCAGCTTGCTTAGCAGGAACCTGATGCTCATTGAAATTAGAGATCTAAGCATATTCTTTCATGGGGGAGTTTGTTTTTTGAACAGACTGGTGATTTTCTTGGTAAACGTAACTGAGGGGATGTGGTAAACATGCTAAGGAAGGAATGGAACAAAGTTCAGTGAGAAGAACAACACCTTGAGAATCACGTAAGTATTTGACTTCATAAAGGCCATCAACCTTAGAAGTATTATAAGAAGCTTCCAAAGAAGAAGAAACGTGCTTGTCCATAAGTGAGAAAAAGTGGAATTTTCACCAAAAAATGCTATGAGTACCTAAAAGTGCCTGTCCGTCGGCTAGATGTGGCAAAAGCAAAGGGTGAACCAGTAAGATTCTTCAAATGGAAGAGATTCTTATTCTTCAGGAAGGGGGCTTTGTAATACCCCATAATTTTGTTAAATAATTTAAAATAAATAAAATAAGTCAAATAAATTAATTTCAAAGATTTTAAGAAATTTTGGACGCAAATGGTGGGTTGACACATGAAAAATAAAATAAATTAGAGATATAGTGAAAATTAAACAAATAAAATCTTAATTTGATAATTAAATAAAAAATTAAGGTTTAGTAAAATAAATAAACAAAAATAA
>JAJIYU010016573.1:0-12091 GCA_030144865.1 Tinospora cordifolia | reverse complement strand
CGTTAGTGTTAAAGAAAATTCAATCACCATTAGTATTCCCTGAGGACGATACCCGGACTTTCCGGATATTACTACAAGCGATCTCGTATACTTGCGAGTCCGCTAACAATTTACTTCAACCTTCCAATGAGAACCTTAAAAGTCCAGCCACTACACTTGTTGTCCAATAACTAACATATTCACTTTAAATTCCCAATAAGTTTTAAATCCCTTCCATTCTTCATGGATTTGTAGGTCCAAGATCATTCTTCAATTACTTCCTTTCCACCTATACCCTTTCGCGTTTCTGGTACTAGGGTAACTTTAGGTGCATAGTCTCTAAGTTCTTGATTTGTCTTAATTGTCTAGAGGTTTATGCTCCTAAGTCAGTAGTATTTCGTCTATTTCTGGGTACAGGAGTTTGGGTTATAATACTTAAATCATCAAACTAAATATACAACAAATAGGCATCCAATCAACCCAGCAAACAATACACGCTAGCATAATACAATCCCGTAGCTTCCATCTGTGCTTCTAGGTCCGTGTGGCCGATCCCACGCTTGCCCTTCCACGCAGACTTCCGCCCAAAATCACATTACACCCAAACAATGGCGTAAGTATCTTGATATCCATGACTACAAATGTCCCACCATTTTTAACTGGGCCATTGGCTAAAAATAGTGCAATAGTGCAACCAAAAACATGTTCTTAAGCTGACGGAAGCCCCACCATATTATACCGCTCCATCCTAGTACAACATAGTGTGTACAAGTTCAGCCAAAGAAAACAATCACTCACCAAACATGGTCTGTCATTCTCCAAATTCAAGATTCCTCCGTACCCCCAAATCCCTATGCAACCCATCCTACATAGAGACCAGAGATACAAACTCCTCCAAAACACGGGTATTGACCAAACAAGTGTGCGTTCAAACATGTTATCAGTCTCTAACTTATGTCCTAAAGTTTTTTAATTTATTTATGATCCACTGCACTCCCGAGGCAACACTCGATCTCTACCTAGACTTAGGGTCTCATTACTTCACTTGGCCCAATATCCGTCAGTAGCGTTGCCAAGTTTGACTCCATAAAAGTTCTATATGACACCATCGCCTCGAATCACACCTGCGATTGTAATTCAAGCACGTTAGCATCACTCTAGTCTTTTCCTAGACTTCTAGCCACCTAATATTAATTTCTATCCAATTTTATACAATTGTTTCCCCTGATACAGTCTGTCCCAAGTCTCAGACCTTTCTTGAGTAGCGATCAACCTCTCTAGGGCCTTTAATCAGAATGAGGTCAACCCTCTGGTACATACTTTCGAAGAAGAAGATCTAACCAGATCAGCCCTTCAGGGACCTTTATCCTGAAAGAAGGTCAACTATCAGGGACAACTACCAGTACTCATGTCACCCAACTCGAATAAGACAATATCATAAACTCACCTCTAGACTTCTACCCATTCTACCCCTTTTTCAAAATCACATTTAGAGAATTTCAATTTTTGGTGAAATCAAATCTGACGAAATTCATTTTTAGTGAAAATAAAATTCAGTAAAATCTTCATTCCAATGAAATCATATCCGGTGAACTCAAATCTAGCCTAGTGCATCATAATACTGAGCTCTGATATCATATTTGTCATACCCCAATTTTTAACCAGACCTCCATTCACGTGTTATCTCACGTGTGGATCGTCACTCGATGAAAATTGGAATGCTACTTTCGTTTTGTCAAAATCTTTTTCTTCAAACTACAGTTCATAACCATTAGTTCTCAAGTCAATGTTTGGATAATTTTCTTATACAAAACAAAAGAATCAAAATAATTTCTCGATATATTCACCGAATTTCTCAAGATCATTCATAAACAATGCAGCAGAATAATTTAAAAAACTATTATTACAACCAAAATTGTTAAACAAGAAGAGTCATTTAAAGGTAAAATAAACCAAAGATCAAATCAACGCAATTACATTAAAATAGTCTAGTAAAAATACAAAAAACATGACCTTTAAGTTTCCTATCCCATATGACCTCCCCAACAAGGTATCCAAGGTAAACTGTGAGTCATCTGAGTTAGGTTATGACACTCTAAGTCCATGTGTACTTGAAAAAATAAAGTGAGAGTGAGCTCGAAAGCCCAGTGGATCGATCCTACACATCACATGCATTATACAGACCCAATCCAAAACATTACAAGTACTTTCAAACATTAGGTGTTTCAAACATTTATATGTTTTAGTCAGAGTCTAAGACCGGAAGAGGGTTGAGATGCCTCTCGGCATTCCTTGTGATTTGAATATAGACAAATCTTAGGTAACATCTAAGGCCAATTACTTGTTAGAGTCACAATCCAAGGGAGTGTACTTACCTAGGCATCGTACCATCTCCCAAAGACTTCCAGCTCTCACAGTCAGTTCTGGGTGGGAATACCTGTGATCTGCCCTGTGGCTCATCAATCTCAAGCAATAACATATAGGAGATGTCACCTCGATCCACTTCAGGCTCGACAATTGCACCGGAACGTGAATTCTTAATAAACCATCGTCTTATTTTAGTTTTACAAACAGTCTCAATCACATCAAGCATCACACAATACACTAGAAAGATAATTCAACTATGCATGCAAGTTAACATGACAAGATGCATGAGTATATAATAAGATCTTGATGCATATGTTCTTAGTCATGCATGCCATATTTGAGCAAGTCCAGATGCAAGATCATGTTATGAACTAATTATGCGTGGATTAAATAATTCCTCATACATCACATATCATTCAACGAGCCAAATAATTTCAATCAATCTCCTAATAAAATTCTAATAACCTAGAACTATTCAATCAAATGCTTTGAATCGTAAATCCATATATACATATGAGCAAAGAAGTCACGCCCACCTGATTCCAAAGATCTTCGGGACTCCTTGCTTTCTTGTGAGATGTTCGGTCCTCTGAAATTATAGAATCTAACATTTAACCCTTAATAAAATTATACTTAAGTTAAAAGAATTTCTAAATTTATTATGAAACTTAATTATAATTTTCAACTAATTTAGGTTTATTCTAAAATTCTAGAAGTTTATGAAATCAAATTTAATACAATTTCGAAGTCTTCCGGATTTCTGCATTTGAAATTAAAGACTTTTATGATTAATTTTTGAGCTTATAGGGTTTATTTATTTTTACATAATTTACCAATATCATAATTAATTTAATTACGAACAAAATAAGACTTCTAAATATTACATGTTTAGTTTCAACTAATTTAAATTAATACATCTTGAACTTCTAATATTAAATTAAACTATTAATATGTTGAAAAACTTTTTCAATCCTAACTTATAAGATTTATTAATTAAAATTTTCAACCCAATTAATCCTCACATTCAAGAATTAATAAATACTCTAATATTACATTTGCTTAAGTTGAATTATTAAATTACTATTCTAAACTAATTTTCGTAATTGATTTAATTAATCCCTATTTAAATAAGGAAATTTTATTATATTTTATTACCATCTATAATCGACTAAAATAAGTTTCATACTTTCTAGGATTTAAAATTTAAAATTTTTACCTCATATTGCCTTCTTCGTGTGAACGACGCCAACGACGAACTCACATCCGAACGAAGGCACATTCAGAAATTCATTGAGTTCCAAGTCATGGTCCACATACCCCCAAACCATTCTTTACTCCTCCTGAATCACAGCCAACATCCAAGATTAACGTCCACACCCACAAGTTAAAAAACAGATTACCACCAGCAACACAAAATTTACGTTTCCACTCTTGTTCTTCACGGACCCGTGACTGCCATGCCAGAAATTAATTTTTTTTATGGTTTTCCGATCATGTTCCACGGTTAGCACGCACCAATTCGAACAAATAAAACCAGATTTCAGGTTTCTCCAATTTCCCACTCACTGACACAATTGAACCCCACCAAATTCTAATTCCATTTGCCATTCTTCCTTTGCTTCAAATGCTAGCCACTCAACCTGAATTTTACACCTGAATTCAAATCTCGGCTGGCCCATGAGAGACAATCAAAATCAAATTCCGAATTTTCTTTTTTGTTTAATCCCCTGTTCTTCATTCCCAAAACCAAAAACGCATGATCAAAACAAAATTTAAAATGCACCATCACAACCAAACCAACAACACTCCCAACAACAGCACGTTGCTAGTCTTTGCAATTCTTCTTCCTCGTCAATAGCCAACATCCTCACAGATGGACTAGCTCCTCTTCTTTGTCCGTTTTCATTTCATGGCAGCAGTGGTAACAACACTAACAATTGTTCCTCATCTTCATTGTCTAGCAGCAACAGCAACAGAGTAGTGTTGCTCTGACTCCCATCCTCTTTGTCTTCGTTTTTCCACCATCTCAAGGCAGCAGCAGTGATAGCAACTGCAATGGTAGCAACAACAACAGATTCTTCGGCCATCTTATTACTAGTCCAACACTAGAGCACCAGCTCCAGCTTCTCCTTCTCGTTCGGTGGCTATAGCAGCAGCAGCTGCAATGGTAGCAACAGAGCATCATTTGCTCTATTTCCCTTTCTTCTTGGTTCTTCTTCCTTCTAGAGCCGTCTTCCCTCCTTAATTCTCTTCTTCAGCAAGCTCACTGCCAAACTAGACTTTTTTGGTTTGGCCGAAATTTTCCCTTTTTTTTTCTAGATTTATTACTATAAACCTTCATTAAAATTTATTAACATATATATTGTTTAATCTTTTTGATCTATATACTAATCATTCACATATATATATATATATATACTTATTATTATCATTATTATTATTATTAATTTTTTCCTGGGTAATTCAACTAATATCGATTTTTTAATTTATTATTTTATTTATTTTATGTCCACTCACAACATGGCATGATCGCAAAGTTTCGGGGTGTTACAGTTGGTCAAATCAAATAATATCACGATAAACTCAAAATGCCTATATGAAGTTCTGAAAGTTGTCTTATGTATGGTAGACTCCGAGATCCTCAACTGGTGATATCCTGAGCTCATATCAATCTTGGGGAAGTGAGTGGCTCCCCTTAATTGATCAAACAAGTCCTCTATCCAAGGTAATGGGTACTTATTCTTTATTGTCACTTGGTTTATCCTCTGGTAGTCTACACATAACCTTATGGATCCATCCTTCTTTTTTCACAAATAGTACTAGAGCTCTCTATGGTGACTCACTAGGCGTAATTAATTCGTTCCCATGAACCTCATCTAACTTTGTCTTCAATTCAACCAATTCTACTGTGCTATTGTATAAGATGGAATGGCTATAGGGACAATGCTTGGATGTAAATAAATGATGAAGTGTACTTGTTTGTGTGGTGGTAGTCCTGGTAGATCATCTTGGAATACATCTACATATTTCCACACTACATGTATCTCTCATATTTCTCTAGGTTTTTCAGCATCCTCTTCTAGCAATAGTTTAAAGTCCTTCTATTTTAAACTATGGAGCATAGCTAACATGGGACTCTTCAAAAATCTTTGCACATCTCCAGAAAGTAGAGTCACTGTCACCTTCCACTTGTGACGTTCAATCTGCGCTTGATATTTGGTTAGCTAGTCCATCCTCAATATCACATCATACCCGTGGAAAGAAAGTACATAGAGATTAATTGAAATTAGCTTCTCTTGGAATCTAAGGTCATATTTACAAAATTTCATGGAGTTTAATGTGGTCCCTAGGAGTGTGGCTACATGTAATGTCATAGGCAATGAGTTTATAATCAATTGTAGTCTATCCACTAGGTGTTCAGAAATGAAGGACTTAGTAGCACCCAAATCAAACAAGACTTTTAGAGAAATGCTAAATCCGAGAATGTATCTTCCACTGCACGTGCAAGATTAGCCTAGGCATTAGCAGCATAAATTCAGACCTAGTTATGTCCTCGGCCCTAATTCTAATTTTGCCCTTGATTTTGTTGTGGCTACTACCTCTACTATGGACAATCATCTTGCCCCACGTGCTTGTTGCTACAAGGGAGGAGTTGGAGCTCTATTAGGATAGTTCTTGGCAATATGATCTCGTTGGTTACATTGGTAGCATTACCCTTGCCTCTTAGCCTATTCCCCCTGCATGTTCCTACCACAGTCTATCCATGTCTGCTTGTTTTATGGCCTGTTATAACTCTGTGCCTTGTTCTGATTCTGAGGCACTTTGTACCCACCATATCTATTCTGCCTCTTCTATGAAGCTCCTTCCGCTTGCTCTGACTATGACCACTAGTGACTATTCCTTAAAGCTTGTTCATACTTGAGATCTAACTCAATCAGCTGTGGTCTAACAACCATTTCATTAAAAGTGGTCAATCTCAGAGAAAGGATGATCTTTCATATGTCCACCATCAGTCCCTTAGCAAACCTGTCTGCCTTAGACTGTTCATCCTTTGTCAACTCAGGAGCAAACCAGATAATTTTGTGAATTTTAGTCCATACTCTACCACATAATTTTTGTCCATACGTGTTTTTATGACGATTGTATTAATTAATAAGTGTATTAGTTGGGAAATTAAAATAAATAATAAATAATGAAAAAACTAATTTAGTGGGAGTTAAAAATATGAATGAATGAAATGAATTAATTTGCATATAGATATGTATTTATTTTGATGTAGGTGTATATATATGTAGTTGGGTACATATATATATGTGCGTGTGTTTGTGTGTGTGTGTGATATGATGCTTTGTTGAAAAAAATATGGATGATGAAAAGAAAAGCGAAAAATGGATATACAAGAGATATTGTTTATTAGGTGGATGGATAAGTTAAAAAAAAAGATTAGGTGGATATAAATAAATGTTAAGAGATAACTATGTATATATATAATGAACATGATATAAATGATCATGATAAGTGGTGGGAAAAATAAAACTAAACAAATAAGTAATATGGATAAAGATGATGATGTCTTGAGGATAAAAGACTTAATTTTTGTGGAAAAAAAAAAGATAAGAAAACTAAGAGATAATGCCCATACATGGACTACAGGAGATAGAGGAGAATGAGCTAGATTGTTGGTGGGACCCACTTGATCAATTGTCTATAAATACTCCTTCACAATTCCATCCCAAACTCACCATTTTCTCATCCTCACCAAAATAGAAAAGAAGAAGAGGTAACTGGGAGACAAGGAAGAAAAAAGAAAGAAAATGAAGGAAAGACGGAAAAAAAGGGCAACCCTATTATAGAAATTCTACACTCTTAATAAGTAATTTTCACTTCCTTTTAATACAAAATAGTTGTGAAAGTTATAGATTATAATTTTTATAGTAAGGTTTTTAATAAATGTGTTAGTTTATTGTATGACCTAAAATTAAGGTGTATTTTACCTAGAAGTAAAAATACACAATACATACACACATACATACACACACACACACACACACACACACATATATATATATAATTATAATTTGTACCCATGTAGACCCTATGAATGTTTATGATAATTGGAAGTCAAAACTTAGGGAGTATGCCTATTAGCACTAGAATTTGAGTTAGCGGGTATTGGAATGACCAAAATGAAATTCTGAATTTAATGACACTAAAATTAGAATTTTTGGAGTTGAACAAGTATATTAAATTTGCATTTATGCAAATGGAGGGAAAATGTATGAATTAATATTATTTACATGTATAAGGTTATATAATTGGTTATATAATGTTATAAATATAAAATTATCTATAATTAATGTTGTTTAGGATTATGAATCACATGAGAAAAATGTATAACATAGGAAATAATTAATTTTTCTACTTATTGTATATTATAACAAATTTGTGAAGAGATTGCATAGTGTATACTAAAAGTTGAACACGTTTTAACGATGTCAGATTTTAGTATTTGGGTTTGATATTCGAAGGCACAACCAACAACTAGGAGAGCGTCAACAATCAATCTAGACTGTGAGTAAGAATTTGATGTATTTATTTAATCTTTCATTTTACTTAGAGTTATTGCATAATTGTGTGCCACATGTATTGCATCTTGCATTGAGACAAGGCCTCTTGGGGAAACTCATGTTCGAGTCTCTCTACGAACAATACTTACTACCTGGTCAACTCCTTATGTGGGCGAGGTGTCAAAATGTGGGACAATATCGGCTCAACAACATTGGTCACTGTGCTACTCTAAGTGAGAGAGGCCTGAGATACGAGTACAGATTTTTAGATGTGCCGACCTAGCCTCAGAATGAGAGGTTCTAAGGTGTTGACATTGAATTGTGATGGTTTTGAGATAGAGCTGATCAACATATCCTCAGATGTGCTGACCTGACCTCAAAATGAGAAGTTCCAAGGTGTGGACATTAGATTGTGACTACTCTGAGATAGGACTGATCGACGGGTCTTTAGATGTGCTGACTTGGGCTATGATGAAAGGTTCTGAGGTACAAACATTGGATCGTAATAGTTCTGAGATAAGAGTGGTACGTTGGTACGCTTTATGGATATATTTAGAGTGGTGCATGACACACTCTACTAGTTTGTGGGTGGAGACTATACCACTTGGTCGGTGGGCTAGGATTGTGAAGACGATAGTATGGCCTGGTCGGTGGATATCAATCAACGATTAATTTTGCAAATGGCCTGGATGATTGGTTAAGTCTGTCCCGAATGGCAATGTGACTAGAGGATCCTTAAAGAGAAAAGAAGGGTACCAAGTTTAGATACTGGACCCTTGAATCATGGCATAGGGCATGGCATATTAGACTGCTGCATTTTTATATGAATGATTTTACATGTTATTCACTGTTGCATTTTATTTGAATGTTTGAAATGTTGCCTATTGCATTGCATGTAGAATGCTAGATTTAAGTAGATATATTTGTTGCTACTTACTAGGCTCACGTGGATATCGAGCTCACTATTTTTAATATTTTAGGTCCGTCCAGCATGGATAAGGGGAAATACATGATGTACACATGATCTTTTCCAACCCATCCTTAGGAGGTTGTTCGTTCTACTATTTTGGTATTTGTCATTATGTACAAGTTTTGAAAATGTAAAGTTGAACTAGACTAGTAATGTAATTAATGTTAAAGACTTCTGCTATTGTTACATTATTTCGCTTATCTTGCTTTTGTTGCACTCAATACTATAAACGTTTCAATGGTAAGGACTAACAGTAGTCGGCAAGTTTGACTGAGGAGTAGACTTGTCTGACTATTGTGGCAGTTGGGCCGCTTGTATGAGGTCTCAAAAGCGGTCCCAACAATATTGGTATCAGAACGAAGAAAATTGTTCAAAGTTGGAATTAAGTGAAAATGAGTCCAAAAGTTCTATTTTTCAAAAATTATTTTCAAAAAAAAAATATTTTGTTAGTGGTAAATAGGCTTTAGGGGTGGTATGTTGCAAGCTTGACATTGACAACATCATGAGTACCGCAAGATCATGTTCCTCAAGATCCTATGCTACGACATATACCACCACCACCTACCAGTCTAACATGTATCAGCGGCTGGAAGATCTTATCCAAACCCAACGGAAGTTGATCCAATCCTCTAGCGCTACACTTCATCAAAGGATTGATGTCATTATGGCTAATATGTAGGGACCAGCACCTCCTGTAGCTTTTGCTCCACTAGTACTCAAGCCAATTGATGGGGATGATGATGATGATGAGTCTGAAGAGGAGATTGAGGCTCGTCGTAGGCATCACAAAGAGAGACAGAGGAAGGAAATTTCACATAAGAGATTGTTGAAGAAGTTTATGGACTTGAAACCCCAATCATATTGGGGTGGTGTTAATCTAGAGCAAGTAGAGGACTGGCTATTGGATGTTGAGAAGACAACACGGTCGATGATGTTATACAAAGAGAATCAAGTGTTGTTCTCTTCCCATACCTTAGAAGGTGATGACACTAGATGGTTGTTATCAGTTCTAGCTATTGAGCGTCCGGTTGAGACATGGGCAGGATTTTGAGAGTTATTTTTAGAGACATTTGTTCCTACTTTTGCTAGAAAGCAAAAGAAGATGGAGTTTTGGCCTTGCGACAGGGCAAGATGATACTCCAAGAGTACACCTACAGATTCATTCATCTGGAGTCTTATGCTCCATGGCTAACTGCTAATAAAGCAGAAAGGGTTGGATTCTATCGCAGGGGGTTAACTAGTGATATTCGACAGGCGATACACGATTTCAGTCTTGAGTCACTGAAGTGTCGAGCTCTGAGATATGAGGCAAACAGTAAGGATAAGCCCGTACAGGTGTAGATTCTGCTAGGCACTACCATGCAAACTTCAGCATAGACTCCTAGTTACCTGGGACAATGGCAGAAGAATAGGGGTTATAAGAAGAGGAAGCTTGTTGCAGGATCGACTAGCACCCCACAGACCCAGTCTACCATGACAATGGCAGTTGCTACCACTCCCATTCAAACATTTGAGCCACACATGGCAGTAAAACTGAGAGGCAGAGGTTATAGACAATGTCGAGGTAGGGGAGTAGAAGCTTTGAGTACATGCCACCGACACGAGCAGTACGAATGGGCTAGCCAACATGGATAGGACAAGTTGTACAGAGACAACCTTTCACCTATTACTAGTGTGGACAGATTGGGCACAAGAGATCGAAGTGTCATACCCTATCAACCTGATCGATGTCCTTGCATGGATATATAGAGAGAGACCAAGCAGTCACTCAACTAGATCTGGAGGCTACCGAGACTTTGGTACAAGGTATCGTCTCCATTTTGGATTCCACTTTATATGCGTTAATTTTTGTTGGCTTTATCATTTATATCTAGACCTGCTACTAATAGATTGAAACTTAGACCAGTTAGGGCATCTACTTGGAAAGTATTAAGTACTGCCGCTAGGAAATGTATATACCCCATTATGATCTGTGATCATTGTGTGATTTGTGTCGGTGACCTAGAGACAATAGTGGATCTGCGAGTTTTAGAATTTTTGGAGTTTGATGCCATTCTAGGCATGGACTGACAAGCTACTTATCACGCTTATGTTGATTGTTGTTATGCTAATAGTGTAGTATTCTAGATCCCAAATCAACCTGTAGCAGTCTTCCAAGGTAGAAGTTCAAATAAACCTAGCACCAAGGGTAGATTAGCGATGCTAGAGTAGATATGTGCCTCAATGAGTGTGGTTGTCGCAAATACTGGTGAACCTTCCAAGCAGAGAGTTGGGGATATTCTTGTGGTATGTGAGTTCTTCGAGGTGTTCCCTGATGATCTACTCAACTTGCCTTCTATGTGAGAGATCAACTTTGTTATTGAGTTGGTATCGGGGAATGAGCCAATCTCAATTACTCATTACATTGTAGCACCTAAGGAGTTATAGGGGTTGAAGATTTAGCTAGAAGAATTACTAAGCAAAGGTTTTATTTGGCCTAGTATGTCACCTTGGGGAGCTCCCATGTTGTTTGTAAGGAAGAAAGATGGGAATCTCTGCTTGTGTATTGACTATAAATAGTTGAATAGGTGACTATGAATAATAAGTACCCTCTCCATCATATTGATGATTTGTTTGATCAGCTGAAGGGTGCTACAGTATTCTCAAAGATCGATTTGCATTTGGGGTACCATCAACAACGTGCTAGGGAGGAAGATGTACCAAAAACAGTTGTTTGGACTCACTATGGGCACTATGAGTTTCTAATTATTCCATTTGATGCAACGGGTGTTCATGGATTTGATGCAGCAGGTGTTTAAGCCTTATCTTGATCAGTTTGTGATAATATTCATTGATTACATTCGAGTCTATCAGCGGTTTAAAGAGGATCGTGCAAAACATTTGTTAGGGACCCCGCAAGTATACGGGATCGCATTAGTAATACCGGTGAGACCGGATATCATCCTCAGGGAACGTATAAAACCAACTATCTTAAAACCCAATTTACTATCGATTTAAACTTTATTAAAGCTACAAATTCGATTGTCGAGGATTATAATGAAATTTCTATAAATAGTCAAATGTAAAACTGGAAAGTAAAATAATGAAAACTCTTTATATTAATTATCTAGGATAGTAAACTTTCTTGTGATCACCTTCAATTCTTGTTTCAATTAATCACATTCCTTTGTTTTGTAGGTTCTAGCACTAGTTATCAAAGCCTTCTCCC
>JAJIYU010016572.1:0-12217 GCA_030144865.1 Tinospora cordifolia | reverse complement strand
TTATTACAAGAGCATTAAATCATTTATTATAATTATAATATTTATAATTGTTAAATAAAATAAATATATACCTTGAGAGTTATGATACATAATATTTATAGATGTTAGCCTTGCCCGTTTTATTAAAGTATATAGCTTCATTATTTCGTAAGCAGAATGAGCGCAGCTGTGCGGGGTTAAGGGCAGAGAGACCTCCAGCTGTGGTGTAGTTTTGAGCACCAGCTGACGTGGAACCTGTGCAGAAATTTTTTCTTTTTTTTTTTGGGGGTGCGTCTATGTTTGAGTAGCATTATCATTTCCCCCATGAAACTGCCAAAACTACACCACGCTTCTACCATAGACAAAAACCGCTCATTAGTTGCAGGCGTAATATTCACTCTGCCCTCTTCACACAGAATGCAGATGTGATTTCCAGAACCTCATCCCACCTCTCCAATGGCTCGTCGCTCCCGAAACGTTACGCATCCAGCACGCCTTCCGTTCCGGTGTCAGCTTCTCTTCTCAAACTCTCAATCTCTCCTCGTGGGTGCAAACCACACCTCCTCCAGGTTCTGCACTCGCTAAACCAAAACAAAAAAAAACCCTAAAGTTTTCTCTTTTATCATCCTTCAATCTGAAACAAAATTCTCAGTTTCTCTTGTTCTTGCTGGGCTTTTCTGAAATGGAATTGCGGCTCTTCAAGCTCCAACTGATCTACCACAACTACTCCTCCAAAGTCCTTCTTATCAAGATCTTCCTCCTAGCCACCGCAATGGCCGCCATTCCTTGCCTCAACCTCGTCTACACCGTCGATCGCTACAGTAGTGATCATCATTCTTGGACTATAAATCCCTCCAAACATCGGATGAACGTCTCGGAGCTTCACGCAGCGTTCGAGCAACTGATAGCCGGAGACTGGCTGAGGCACGGTCACAAAGCGCTCGCGCTCGGCCGAGACTCGATGCGAGCGGTGATGGTCATGCGAAAGTTAGGGTTTCCGGACGCGATTGGAGTAGATCGGAAACCGTGCTCCTCGTTGGTGAAGCGCGGTGACATCTACGGACTGCCGTTCAAGCGAACCTCGTTCGATTTCGTGTTCTCAACCGCTGTTATCGACGGTGTGAGCGTCCCGGCGAAAATGGTACTTGAAATGGAGAGAGTCCTGAGACCAGGTCGCGTCGGTGTGGTTTTACGGCGCGTTTACGGCCGTTTTCTGACTACTACAGCGGTGATGAAGGCAGCAGCTCCGGTTGCTTCGTATCTTAAGGTCTCTGAGATTGTTGGAGTACGCTCAGTAAATTGCATGGTCATGGTGATATTCAGGAAGAGGGTCGGGCCGAAGGCGCAGAGGATAACAACTCCTCTGCCTCTGGCCTCTTAGAATTTGGAGAAGTGTGTGTCAATAAACTGAATTATTTTTCAAATTAAACTACTTGATGTGGGAGCAGCAGAATTGGAAAGAAATTACGAGTTTTCTCAATGGCGAGCGGGAGATTCGAGTAAAGGAGGTTTTGCTTCCTCAACTGTGTTCAGTTGCGTTTGGAAATGCTGTGGTGCTGGATCTAAAGGGTCAGATAATCAACGCGTCTAATGAAACGGCATGAGGCCTGTGTTATCTTAATTTTCTTTGCGACTTCTTTGTTTTATTAGGGCTATAATAATAATGAGCTTGAGTTGTTACTCTGAACCCCGGTGGGTGACTGATTGATTGACTGGGTGGATAAAGAGCGTCTCGAAAATAGGGAAAAGCGTCTGGATTCTGGTGGAAAGTGGTAAAGTAAAGCGGCACTTGTCCATGGACAACGGGTGAGTACTGGTGGGTCTGATTCTGTTCAATAACACGTTTGATAGCGTGTCTTTAAGAATGGCTTTTGAGCATGTGTGTTAGCTTCTAGATCCCAGTCAGTCAGCCAAGAACCGAAGTTTCAATTTTAATAATCCTATGGTAATGATTTTTGGTTTCTTGGGTCCATCATGACATTGGTTTTTTGTTTCTATTTTATTTATTAAAACATTCTTCTTGGTTTCGATTGATACTCGATCATAATATTCTGGAGATGCACATCGTTTAATGGATTTGTGGTATGTGGTAGCATGTTAGCTTGTTTAAGTGTTATGATTAAGTATATAATAATCATTTATCATCAGGAACACATCTTGTGAAATTAGGACTACTAGATGAGACCGAACCATGGTGATGTACTAAAGAAAAGAAAATAAAACATAGATGTGCTTTAACACTGAATCCTCCAAAGGGTAAGCCAATCAGTTGTTTCATATTACTTTTGCTTGTATATTATATTTGAGGTAATGGTATCTTTATCTTACAATTTGACTAGTTTATAGATTGTTCGTACCCACTTACAAGGCCACGCCAAGGCCATGGCGAAGACCTCAAAAACTCAAGGCTTGACGCCTATCATAAAGAATTTTTAGAAGCTTGAAAAAAAAAAACGTTGAAAGTTAAAACCCATTATCTTTTTGATCATGGTGTCTTCCTCTCAATCATCTCACATCCCTAGGGGATACTGTTGCCTAATGGGCATTATGATATAACTACTGCAGTTTCAGCTGCATCAACTTGACATTATTTACTTTTATGAGTGCATCTTTTTGTATTCAAATCATTTCCTATTTATACTCGACCCCTGTACTATTTATACTCCCAACGTTTTTCTTGCAAAATACCTATACCTACATCTTTTTCCCTTTTTTCTTCCTTCTTACCCTTCTTTTTTCCTTTTCTTTACTTTTCTATCTTTTTTTCAAAAAATTAAAATTTAATTTTCCAGTCAGCAAACCACCATTTTTTATTTTTTATTTTCAAAAAATAAGTAAGAGAAATAACGAGTAAAAAGAAAATAAAGATTTAGAATAACTGTATAATGAAAATTTTACCGAAAAAAAAGAAAAAAGGCAAGTTTTTTATCAAGGTACGAGTAGCTTATACAGATGCGCACTCTTTTGTATTTTGGCTCGTGGATGCTTGCTTCCTGTTTTACCCTAAACCAGCCTAGCACAATATTGCTCTTGCACATCATTCTCGACGAACAGGGGTGCATTTGGTTGGCATTAGTATTGTATAAATTACAAAACGTTTGCTGGCCTTTTGTTGTAATATACCTCCGACAAATCAATCAGTTGAACTTGCATATCTGATTAAATTTTGATGTTTAATGTAAAAGACCGATTTTAATTTCTGATGTGAAAAACTGTATGAAACACAATCATAAAACATATTTTCTCAGTTAGCCACATTATATATAATTCATAATAAATAATATTATATATAAATTATTTTATAAATACACAAAAACTATACATCATTCAAATAAGAATATGAAAATTAATAATATAAAATTTATAGTAAAATATACCTTTTAAACTCCCATTTCTTGGAAGTAATCTTTTTTATCTTCAAATTTTTCTTTTCAAAAAGAATGAAATTGTATTGATAATGTATTATAAACTTAAATTGAAAGAAAATCTAAAGAGATTAAAAAAACAAAAAAGAACTAAAGAACAATAGAAAGAAAATAGATGATTCTAGAGAGAAATTATTCTCTTTTGTTGATGATTTTCATGAGATATAAAGCCTCTTAATATAGATTTTTAGTATAAAGAAGTTATATCAATTATTAAACAATATAATAAATACAACTAAAAAAACTTACATAATCTTATTTATTTAATATAATACCTTCAAACATTTGCCTTTTAATATCTTGTTTGATCAAAATAACATTTTTTTATCTTCAAAAGTTTCTTTTAAGAAATAATGAGATTGTACTAATAATGTATAATAAACTTAAATTGAAAGAAAATCGAAAGAAATAAATAAAAAAACTAAAGCACAAAGAAAGAAGATAAATGATTCTATAGAGAAATTATTCTCTCTATGAGATAAAAAAAAAACCTCTTAATGTAGATTTTTAGTATAAAGAGGTTATATCAATCATTAAACAATATAATAAATATAATTAAAAATATTTAAACAATCTTATTAATTTAAACTTATGATATCAAAATAATGAAAAGTACAAGAGAATAAATTTTAAAAGTTACATATATAGATTAAAATAGAGACATTCAATATATTTATAACACATGATATATATTATTATACGTTACAGGTGTCTGCCATACTATACTATGGGCAGGCGGACGTCGAAATATCTTCTGGATCTCATAGCGTTCCCCACCCAGAGATATAAAATGTATTTGTCGGCGCTACTGCTATCCTTTCACCTCTAAGACAACAAAGAAACACATGGCCAAGGAATGACCGAGCCTAAGTGGTCCTTGGAAGAAGACCTCATTGGTGCTCATCTTATGCTTAATAAAGGAGCCTTTTCCAGATTTTCAATGATAAAAAACAATGTGGATTAATTAAAGTATTCCTCATCATCCTCAATTTATCCTATTAGTTATCAGGGGTGTAATTCGGTTAAGAAAAAGTTCACATAATAAAGTAACAAACAAAAATGGCCATTGAAGAGCTCATAATAACCAAAGAATCTGGTATCTTCTGAAGCTCAAGTTTCTCTCGCCAGAGAAGACAATAGGAAATGAGAGTAAACCTGGTCAATGCAATCACCGATGTAAAACACTATCGGGATCTGCATGCATGGCATTGTGTTTGGAGGAAAGACTAGCTATGGTTGGAAGATATTTGCTTTGTTAAAAGCAAAACAACAGTGTCTCATCAATTAGTCATAAAGCTTGAACAATAGCAAGGGCTTTTGCGGGGCGACTCACCAGCAACAATCTCGCAACAGATGAAACTGAAGCACAGGGGAGCAACTAGAGTGCCTCCTTGATAAGTTTCTCTGTGAGATCTTTAGGGAGTCCCATTACACTATCTGTAGCCCCAACCTGCCCGGAAAAGAAAACCCATATGTGAGACAATTAGGATTTACATGGTGAAATCACAAGACCACTGCAGAGAAACTGCCATTCTTCCCCACCATGCCTTTTCCTTTTGATATATATATATATGTGCGTGTGTGTGTGTGTAAGTTAGGTGAGGGTAGGGTACCCCATTCTAGAACCAAAGTATGCCACAAAGGCACAAAGAAGGCTTATAATAGTACTAAAAGATCACCTGCCTTTAAAGGATACCTTCAATTCAATGAGGTAAGGATGGCTGGCATAGGATTCAAAAGTTCACCTATGGGGACGAGTTGAACATCTGAACCAATTGAGCCAGCCACTTCATCTTAAAATAAGCTTTCACTTAGACACTATGATCAGTGATGCTTGACATATTTTATATATTAATTAATCCCATACAATTAATTATTCCCTTATATAAGCTTCAGATACATTAATGATATGTATGTTAAAGAGCCGAAGTGAGGAAAACAACACAAACCACGGCTTTGACAAAGGGCAGGATCCATTCATGTTCGATTATGAGGCCCCCAGCAACATTGAGCACAAGCCCCTCATCAATCTAAGATTAAAAATAAAAACAACAACAACAATGCAAGGATGCATAATCATTAAATAAAAAAGGAAAACAAATGACAAACAATAAAAATGAAGAAAGAAGAAAGAAAAGAGTTTAACAGAGAAATGTTCATTTACCAGGTTGTCAATAACTTCATCTGGTATATCATGAAAATAAATCTGGCAGGCATTCCAAATAGTTTGAATTAATAGAACACCAAAAAATAAAAAAAATAAAAAAAAAAGAAAGAAAGAAAAAAGTTTAAATGGATTTGCAGGTCAAAATAACGTCAAATAAGGGAAAACACTGCTCCCAACTTTATTTGAAAGCTTTAGAAGCATTAACATCAACAAATAGCTTCAGGCAAGCCATTTGGAGCTTGATTGTTACCAGACCACTTCACTCCAAACTAGTGAGAAACTTATTTCTCTCTCATTAAGTAACCACGACATTTGGCATTGACTTTTCCCCAAGATCCCGCATGGGTGTGAGCTTCCTATACTGGACTGCCTTTTGATTAAATAAAACACAACTTAATCAAGAAACAAAAAATAACTGATTTCCAGACACAACTGGAATTTTATTGTCCTTCCTTTAGCCATAGATGTGAAGCTACACTACACAATCTAATCTCATGTCACATGTTCATCAATGAAGAATATCATCACATACTAAAGTAATTCAATAAGCCAACCACAAAAGTAGAAAATGACAATGTTTCAATGAACCAAGCACCCAAGTAAAGACATCGTTCCATTTCCAAATTAAAGTATGGGTAATTGACTAATTCTCAAGAGAGCAAGGTTTCAAAGTGTAATAAATGCCAATAGGAAACCAAATTCTATCTTAAAATAAAAATATATAATTTATAACCTTGCTGTGATGCAATATATGATGTACCAAGCACAAATTTGAAGTCAATACAAGTATGATAACCTGAATAATGCAGCATGCATGCAGTTGAGAAAGAGAAAGAAATGTGCTTCAGGCCAAAGACTACCTCAACTTTATCCCATCCCCCTTTCCTGGCTCCACTATTAATGTTGGTAACAAGGACAGACCCTACTGTTGCTGCGTGCCCACCAGAATAATCTGCAAGAAATGAATTAAAATCACGAGTTATATGAGATCTTCCTAATAAGAACAGGAAAAGAACAAGATGCAAACCTTTGATAAACTGTCGTGCTTCCTCTTTGCTGGATGGTTTTTCTCTGATTTTCCCTTCATAGACCACCACCTCCAAATGAATAAAATTAAGCAATAAGCTATAAAGACACTACACTAAGTTTCCCAAAACACAAAAAGAAGTTTCAGAAACAAATCTAACTAAACAATACTGAAAAGCAAAGTGTTAATTATTGCCATGCCAGGGCCATCTATGATCAAGGATAGAGTGGAATGGTTGGTAACAAATAGAGCAGTTTGGTAACTTCAACGTGCAGATGTTGGATATCCAAAAAATGAAAAAGATCATGTAGTTATTTTGTTATTTGTTCATAGCTAAGAATCCATATATCATCCTCTTTCATTCACATGCAAGCATCAGTGCATCAATGGTAGACGGGTGGAGAAGAGGACCATCATTTGATGAAATAATTTGATTCATACAAATTCTCTTAACAGTGATTATATACATTAACTGGTGATCAATTCAGGAGATCCTCCAATTGGAACTTCCTTGCATAAAGGGATTAGCTTTCAGTATCTATAATATGACCATCCTAAGCATGAATGTAAATCTACCTCATGCTAATACTGAAAGCATCAATGCACCATTTTGGCCTTCAGTGCATTTTGGAGGTAAAGAATCCTCAGTTTGTGCTTTGTAGAATACCATGTGGCAAACTGACATATAGTTAACCTAGCAAGATGGTGGTTTGGATGCACTTAGTTGAACTGTAATTTGACACAATTATTTAAATGGTGTAATCAATGAAATAGTGATGCAAATTTATTGAACCCTAGGTTTTCGAATAATTTTGGATGAGTTATGTGCCCTCAGAAATGCCATTCCATTAATTGGCCAGTTTGCAGAATGAAAACCAGCCTAAGACTATCAGTGGCAATGTTAAATGATGATTTCCAGTTGAGCTAGTTAGGCCTGATCAGTTTTTGCTGCCTACCACCGCTTTGAAAATTGTGATTTAATCCATTGACCTAGAGTTGACACAATCGCATGTGACACCTGACAGCAACTAAAAAAAATCTACTATTTTAACTCATTTACATACATAAATAATATAATAGATAAGAATCATTATAAGTAGTATAAGAAGTATTATTGAATTAACATTAACATAGGTCAAAATTAAGACCCAAATATAAACAAACAAGATAAGATATGAAGTTTTAATGATATAGCGCTAATTGCAACTTTAGTAACAATTTACTTCACAAGCTTTAGGCAACTAAGGATGATCAATAGGAAAAGGAGATTTGATGTATACTTGGTCGGCTGTAATCAAAAGTGTGGACACACTGTTTGGCCTTTTGTTCTCAACAGTTTGTAGCCTCATCATGATGGCTTCTGCCTGACAAGAAATTTCCATTAGGCTAAGGTAAAGCCAAAACCAACCCTTACCACATATCCATGTTATACTGATTAAATAAAACCAATAGTATAAGATAAATAGATAAATAAAATCACCATACCAAAAAAAATTAAGATTAAAGTGATCAATTTTGCATATATTAAGTGTCAATTTGCTTAATAATTGAGCACTTTAAATTATAATATACTTGTAGCTGCATATTTTCAGTTATTCAAAGAAACAATTTATCACATCCTTCAACTAGTAACACTTGCCAATCACTACCAATTCAACTTTCTTACGTACTAAACATTAATGTTCACTTGTACATACAAAACAACCAAGAGTACAGGATTTATTTGTTTTGATTGCTTCTCTAGACATGACCAAAAAACCAAAAGCATTACTAATCCTCAAACGTTATGGCATCTAAGCAACAATACTTGCAAAACTATGTCTCACATTCCAAACTTTAGCTTGCGATTGGAAACTTCACGTAGGAACCACTTCCAGATTCATTCTCTGAATGGGAAGCATATCCTTGACGCATAGATAGCCAAAGGCACGGCACTTTGTATGTTAAACATTACAGAATAGAATATAACAAGGAGAAAGAATTGAGGTTTTACTGTGTCAGCAGTAATTAAGAGGATTTGATTAGCCTTCCTCTCTGAGATACCAGTAGATTGAAGCCTCGACAAAATTCCATCTGCCTGAATAAGATTTTTGTTAACTGAGGCACATAACTTGAGTCAAAACCCTTTCTATGACACCACAACCCGACCAGAAAAACAGAAAACAATTTATTTCTGGCTTGCAACTCTGGAAGTTGTAAAGGACCAATTCTTTAGGAAAAGAAATGAAACAGACAGACTTTAAATTAAAACCCACAAATAAATAAAATCTAGTTGGCAAACAAGCAAACAATAACAAAACCAGCCTTCTTACCTCAATAAAAACAACGATGGAACATTCATCAATAAGCTGGTACCAGCACTATTGCCTAATGACTGATGACTGGTCTATGTTTCAGCTTATTTATGAAGCCATGAACTCTTTTAAAATGAAAACTCTAACTTTTTGAATGAGCCTTCTAACTAAAAACCCGATTTTGTTTTTCGTTTTTTGTTTTTTTCTGTTAAAGCTTAGTGACCATTGATAGATTCACTTTCTTAAACTTCACCGGTAATCCCATCCTTGATATTAAAGATAAACTCACTATATGCACAGATCTTTATATCCACTCAAGCATAATAAAATTATACTAGAATTTGTTGAAAGCAAATACATATATATTGTAAACACTGAACTATGTCACAAGTTTTCAATATCACTCACCCCAACCAACAATATAGATGGTAGTAACATAAGAACCTAGAAACACTAATTCAATATAGCTCTTCCACCCGTTCATCACAGCTGTTCCCAATTACACTTCTCTTGTAAGATGAATAATAATGATTCTAATTGGACTTTTCATGTTATTATGGATAATAAAACTAAATTTAAATACATCAGTAAATGGTGATCTACTATATTCCCTTAATTTAACGTCCCAATTAAACATCAAACAATTTCTTTTTTTATCTATATCTTTTGGCTTCAAATGAAAAGTTTCCTACCTTTGCTTCAGCTAGAGCCATAACCAAGTCCTCAGGCTTTTCCTTTCGAATACCTTTTTCGTCTATGTCTGCAGTCTAACCCCAAAATCAGAGTTAACCTTCTTCAAAAGTAAACAGTAAGATATACCATAGAGTTAATAGCAGTACCATTATAGTAAACTCATATCCCATCTCAGCTAAAATTTGTTTGCGAGCTTTTGACGATGAACCTAAGATTATCTGTGTAAAAACACCATGGTAAACATTAAAAACCGCACGTAATGGAGCATTTGGCAATTGAAACTCTTTTTTTTCCTATTTTGTGAACTTTAATAAGAAGAATAGGTTGTTTAGACTTGATCTATCTTGTGCTTACTTTTCTCGAGTAATTTTTATTTAATTTCCCAAGATAAATCATCAGAAGCTAAACAAACGGTCTGGTTTGGAATACGAAAAGAACAATACCGTTCAATTGTCCAAAAAACAAAAACGTAGAAAAATGTCTTCATTCTTACTATATTCTGAAAACAACCAGTCACTTCAATAGAAAGTGAGAAACTGAGCTCAAAATCTTTCAAACCCAAACAAGTTGTTGATATTTTTGAATTTTCGAATAGAGAAAACAGTATCTGAATCAAGAAGAAAACGAGGCTTCAGCAGATTTCTTTAAGTATAAAACAACAGAGTCCTTTTAGTGCGATTTTTAACTGCTTGGAGGATTTTGCTCATCGCATTCACCTTTTTAAATCAAACAGCGAAACGTCGTTCGTCAAAATGCGACTTTTAATAATAATAATAATAATCATTTCCACGCTCCGAGAGATTTATCAATAACATAACGCTCCAAATGGAAAAGTTTATTAAAAATTTCAATCTACGCAAGAGATGATGAGTCTCCAACGCTTGAACCCTTGCCGGGTCAAAAAAAAACAAAAAAAACCTACCTCGAACGAAGATGTCTCTGCAGCCATCTCCCTGTTTCTCTTTTTCCCTCGCTTTTTCTTTTGGGTCGTGAACGAGTGAATGGGAGGAACTGGACGCGCAGGAAATCGGAGGGGATAACGTGAGGAGGGTACAGTAAATTCAGGGAAAAGCCCGTTTCTGTTAAAAAAAGAAATAATTAAAAAAATATTGTTATTTTTATTTTTTATATAAATACCAAAACTTAAGGTGTACTTTGTTGCTAAAAGAATTTTCTTTACAAAATATTATTTTTTAAAAGAAATTAAAAATATTATTAAAATTTTTTTAAATAATTATTTAGTTAGTTACGAGAAAATTTAATAAAAATTAGTTATATATAATTATTTTTTAAAGTAATGTACACAATATTTTCTCAAAAAAATATTTTTTTATTTTTAAGTAAGAATATTTTGATAAGAAAAGTTATTGGGCTGAAAAAAATTTTCAAATTTTTTCTTTCCATTTTTATTAACTAAACATGAAAATATAAGATTTAAAAAAATTAAAATTTTTTTTAGAAAATCCTAATTTTCTCCCCAACCAAAAATAATCTTAATAGCAAAACTACCAAAAATGATTGATTAACAACTATTAATATAATATTCATATACAGTGGATATAATGTTGGTATAATATTTAATTTATAAACAATAATCTAAAATTAGTATACAATTCACATAACATTGATATACAGTATTGTAAAACCTATTAATTAACAACTATTAGTATGTTAAAAGTTGATATACAATTGGTATAACATTTAACTTATAAGCAATTTTATATATTAGTATATGGTATTGTAAAAACCATTAATTAACAACTAAAAGTTGGGACGCTTAATATAACATTAGTATAAAGTTTAATTTATAAAAATAAAACACAATGGTATACAGTTGGTATAAAAATAAGATACAATGATATATAGTTGGTAGAAAAATGAGATACAATAGTATAAAATCTCTAAAAATGGTATACAATGATGTACAATCTCTAAAAATGAGATACAATGGTATATAGTTAGTAAAAAAAATGAGATACAATAGTATACAATATCTAAAGATGGTATACAATCTCTAAAAATAGTATATAATGATATAAAAATGGGATATACGTGACAACCCATGTTTTTGGCATTGGAATAACGGATCTAACACATATATATTCTATGTATTTTCTAAAATTTTAATGAGAAAATACAAAATTTTTTCTAATTCTTTTCAATTTCGAATTAATTATTTAAGAAAATGTGGGTAATGTGAGAAAAATGCAATTTTAAGGAGAAAACACATGAAACTATGGGAAAAATGTGTTTTCTTAAGAGAAATGATCTTTAGGATTGAATTATGAATTTTTAGAACCATTACTGGATTTTTAGAGTGAGAAATGAAATTTTTGGGATAAAAATGTGATTTTTGAGAAATTATTTAATTTTTGAAAAAAATAATTTAATAAATGATGAAATGATGTATAATAGTAGTATTTTGATGAGAAATGATGAATTAGTGAATTTTTAAAAATTTTAGAAAAAAATACAAAATTTTGGTATAAAATACATATATATAAATATATATACATATACATATATACATATATATATATATATATATATATATATATATATATATATATATATATATATATATATATATATATATATATATATATATATATATATATAAGTATATATATGT
>JAJIYU010016571.1:0-12101 GCA_030144865.1 Tinospora cordifolia | reverse complement strand
TCAAAAGAGCTATTTTGATCATCGACACAGACCTTTAGAGTTTGCAGTGGGTGACCAGGTATTGTTGAAGGTTTCCCCTCAGAAAGGTCAGATGAGATTTGGAGTGAAAGGGAAATTAGCTCCATGCTTTATAGGACCCTTCGAGATCCTAGAGAAGATTGGTCCTGTGGCATACAGACTTGCTCTACCTCCTCAGTTGGCTGGTATCCATGATGTGTTTCATGTGTCTATGTTAGGAAAGTATCATCCAGATCCGACACATGTTTTAGAGTTAGCACAGATACAAGTTGGGGAGGATGTTACATATGAGGAAAAGCCTATTCAAATCATAGCTAGAAGGGTACAAAAGCTACGGAACAAGGAGATTCCATTAGTCAGAGTTAAGTGACAATTCCATGATAATGAAGAGCAAACCTAGGAGCGTGAAGATAAGATGCGGGAGCAATTTTCAGATCTTTTTACTACTTAAAGTATATTCCTTTGACTTAAATTTCGAGGACGAAATTCCTTAAGTTGGGGAGATTGTAACAACCCGTAAATTTTTATGACACGTAAAGTAATTTGAATAAAAGTAGATGTATACAAATATATGTATTTATACGAATTGTGCGTGTACGTACGTGTTAATTACGCAAATATATTAAAATACGGGTTACGTGAATAAATTAATTAAATTAAATTATTTATTAAAAAATAATTGTGGTATAAAAAAAATAAAATAAAATAATAAGGGAAAATGAAATAATAAAATAAAATGAAAAAAATGAAATAAGAAAAATGAAGAATTTAAATGAGAGCAATTTATATATCATGTTGGTTAATATATATAAGGATGAAATGAAATGATGTTGGGATACATGTATTAATGTAATATTGGGGGTGTGTATAAGGAATGGGGCGGTTATGATTTATATTGGGTGGTGTAATCACGGTTGATAACAAGTGATAAAGGAGAATGAAAGGGGTGATAAGATAGTTTAAGAGTTATTTAATAAATGAAGCACTTGAAGTTGATTGGCTAATGTATATACATTATACAAGTGTGTATGGGTGGTTGAGTGGCACATGAGCAAAAGGAATTAAGTGGAGCAAACCATTTCAATTTGATAATTGACAATATATATAAATTTCCCTTAGCTTGGCACGTTGGGTTGGAAGAAAAAATATTTTTGATTTGTGGAAAATATATGAAATATACTGTGTATGTTTGTGTGGATCATAATATTGTTTATCAGGTGATGAATTTTTTTGGGATAAGTCAAAATTTTAGAGGAGACTCTGTCAAAATTTCTGTAGGGATTTTGAGTAGAATTAATTGTGAGAGGCTGACATAGTACTGTATACCTAGATGTAACGTATATGGTATTGTGTGCCGGTCGTGACGTCACTTCTATGAAGTGGGTTGCGACACGCCAATTAATGATTACAATGATTTTTTCCCAATTAAGGATGCTACATTATCATGTGGTACATCAAATTTGAGTTCTCAAAATACTATTAGAAACAAAGAGTTTTGTGTACGAGTTGAAGTTGAGGGGACATTATGTGATTCTTAGATGTGTAATGCAAATACACTAAAATGTATGTTCTCTTTTTTTTATTATTTTGGAGAGATTTGTTTTCTAGAAACTGTTAATGAGTATATATATACTCATGGTACGAGTTTTGTTAATCTGATTGTGGATCAAAATGAATGTTTTTTTTTTGTCAAATTGCTCATTATTATTATAATACAAATAAAATTATCATTATGTCTTTCAACAATATTTGATAGTCTTAATATATAGCATATCAAATTTGGATCTAAAAAGCAAATATATTAAATACACATTCTCTTTTGCATGATGTGTATGTGTTTAATGAATTTTGTTAGAGTATATGTGATAACATTATAGAGCATAAGGAGTTTTTTTTCCAAATTGTTCATTGTTACAAAAATACAATTAAGATGACTATTGAGTGTTTATAATATATTGTTGTGTTGTATTAACAATTAACCTTCAAGTATAGATTTATCAAGTACACAACAATCATTAAAGTTTGTCAAAGATGACCAACGGAGAGGTAAAAGTCAGCCTTGTGTTTTTTTTTCTTTAGTTTTTGCGTTTTCTAATAAATTGATAAGATTTTATTTACTTACAAGCTTTATATGTTATTACACATTCTTCAAAGAAGACAAAAAAAAGAGTCACTAAAGAGCGTAATGCAATAATTGCTGCTATGATTTGTCGAAGATATTGATGGATTTCTGTTTGCAAAAGCAAGGCAAATGAGGATTCAACACATGAACAAAGTACTTTATTAACAGATGCAAAAGACGAGCAAGCAAAAATGTGGACCTACACAAGAATGTGTTATATCAGAACATACAAATGAAGACAATGGGAAGAATAAACGAGGCCCTATGTGAATGGGATTAATTAATGAAAAAACCACATCTATGCCTGTGGAATTTAATGATAGAGGCCAACCAATGCCACAAATTCTAATAAGTACTCTTCATACATGGGTGTCTTTGCTCGTGAACATGTGCCGATAATGATTAAAAAATGGAACCATGTTGATTTAGTTATAAAAGATAAGTTATGGTCATTGGTTAAGGTATACATAATTAGAATTTTGTTTTTGTTCTACTATTGAGTCACATATATATTTAGACTTGTTACATTTGATGCAACAAATATTTATAGTAGATGATTCACACAAAAAGGTAGCACTTCAGTTGATGGGAAAATGTTGGAGGCAGTACAAGTCAAGAATCATCAAACAAATCTGACAACTTGGAAAGAAAACGAAGGCCAATGCTAAATTACATGACAAATTACGTCCAAAAAATATTTTAGATGATGAAGCATGAAACTTTTTTGTAAATGAGAAATTATCTTCTGAATTTGAGGTGACTAGATATATCTTGTCTTTATAAGTATGAGTTATACTGAATTAAAAAAGAATTTTAGTTGTACTAATGTTTTTGGTAAACATTATTCTTATACATATTAATCTTGTAGGCCACAAGTAACAAATTCAAACAGATTAGAAGCAAAAATAAGCTTCTACACACTTTGTGTCGTAAGGATTATGCTCGATTGACGCATGAAATGGTAAGTATAATCTAGTTGAAGTGTTTCTTAACTATATATTTTTGTAATATCATGCTTTAATTTCTATTTGTCATATCTTGTAGACGAAAGAAAATTCGGAATTGTCATGTGTTTCAAGGGTGGACCTGTGGACTAAAGGACATCTAAGAAAGAATGGAACACTTTTTAATGAAGCAAGAAGTAAAACATTGATAATTCATTTCCTCAATTATCTATTCCTAATTTTATGCTTTATTATGATAAATTAATAAATGTATTAATATTGAATTGTAGGAAAAAATGAAAGACTTTAGCCAAAATTCCACTGCATCAATAAGGATGGATAACGTAAAAAATGATGCTCTTGCCAAGCATTAGGACTAGAAAGGCATGGGCGTGTTCGAGGGCTTGGCTTTGGAGTCTCCCCCTCAAGTATTGAGGCATGTAGTCGAAAAAGAGGAAGAGAAAAAGAACTAGAAGAAACAGTCACCCATCTTCAATAAGAGATAGAAGGAATAAAAGATGTCCAAAAGAGAGTAGAAATTCTTTTACAACAATTATGCCAGGTATACTTAGTCATTTAATAATTTTTATTACAAAGGTATAAATTACCTCTTCAGACATTTATGCTATGTCATTTGATTACTATAGTTGCTATCCAAATATCATATCTATTTACTTATTTTATATTTTTAAAACTGAAATGCATGTTCATTTAAGGATAATTGAATGGGATATTAATTTTTCGTACATATAATTGTTAAAACTTTCGTTCTTATATGATATGTAAAATTTTTTATATACTTCAATGGCTTTATAATATAACCTAAAGTTACACCAGAGACACAAGGCAAAAATCGCTTAAGTTTCAATTGGTTAATTTAGTATCTCATTGCATTTAAATCCAATAAGATGGTGGTCACAATCAATGAGCACACATATTAATATATATATATATATATTTATATATATATATGAAGTGTAGAAGTCGAGATCTATGAAGTGTAGAACTTAGATTATTTAAAAATTTCTTATTATTATTATCTTTAATCTTAATGGACACTTTGCATTTCTCTCAATTGTGGATTCAAGCTTGAAAATAGCACACATATTTGAATGATGCACCCACTTATGTGATCAAAATTGTTGTGTTGCCCTTGCATTAGATTTTTAGGTTATTCACTAAGTACTCTAAGTGTTTTTATTTGGTAACGTCCATGCTATTCATTAGTAGTTCGTGCATGTATCAAATGCAATCATTTTTTTTTGTTAAACTTTGTTTAACAAGGGCAAGATACAGGTGTTGATATTTTTGATATTATAAAAAGTCAAACTCAAGTAAACTATCATGTTCTAGCTGAAATTTATTTATTCATTTCTTAAACTTTCTTTAACTAGTATCCATATTTTTTTTTGGTTGTTTGAATTGATGTAATCACAACAAGGAAGTAGAAATGGAGGAAACACATGTCTTCCAAAAGACAGTGATGATTACTTATTGTTGCATTGGTACCCAAAAGATGGTGAAGATGAAGTTGTTGTAGCTGAAAGAAAATTTTCATTAAGGGATGCTACAACAAGAGTTTACAATACACCTCTTAAAAGGGATTGTTGGAGAGTTTGGATGAATAATGTCATTGATCCAAGTGTTGAATTATACAGAAAAACAAATGACTTACAAAACTTGAGCAATGCTTTAGGAACCACCATAACATGGTCAAAATATTTTATCAAATTAATATAAACAAAAACAAGGTAAGCTTTGAATTAAGCTTTTAATATATTTTAATAGTTACTTTTTTTTTTCAATTGCAATAAAACAAATGGAATGTTGTCAAAATTTTTAAAATCCTAGTAAAAAACTTTGAATTGTTCTTATAAATTTTTATTGTTAAGAATAATTACTATTATATATCATGTAATGTTCATTAATTATACCGTATCTTTTTTTATAGGTCTTTTTGAAGCTGATCATGATATGAGCAAACAGGTTTTTTGAATTCAGTTCGCTCACTTGACTTTTAGTAATATTAAATTTTGTAGTATATACTAGCTTTTTGTAATAAAGATTTATTAAACTTGTTATCATCAATATATTGTAATTAATATTTATTGTAACTCCAACTTTTTTATATTAATTAAGGGTATAAACTTTTTATCTTTTTTTATGTTTGTAATTCATGTTGTTATCTCAATCACTATACTAGAGGAAAATATTATGACAAATAATATAAGGACTTATAATTATAATTTTATAAAAGTAAATATTTTTTATATATTATATAATATGTTTCAAAAAGGTATTGAGAACATTTTTAATACCTAAATCTAAATATTTATTTGCACAACGTTTGTAAAACATCCTAAATAAAAGTTTCGAGGACATTTTCTGAATGTCTTATATATATGTACCTATCATGACGTTTTACACAATGTTTCTAAAACATTCTAATTAAAAATTTCAATGACGTTTTGTAAATGTCTTATATACATGTATTTATGATGACGTTTTCAAAATGTTTTAAATAAAAAGTTTTTATGACGTTTTTAAAATGTTCTCTGAGAAGAAATTTAAGACATTTCTAAAATGTCCTAAATAAGAATATTAACGACGTTTTGAAAACGTATTCTATGAGTGTATTTAGGACGTTTTGTGAATGTCTTCTATAAAAGTATTAAAAATATTTTGTAAACATCATCTATGTGTGTATTAAAGACATTTTAAAACGTCGTTGATAGGTTGTTCGATGACGTTTCTAGTATGTCTTTAATATAATGTTTAAGGACATTTGTAAAACGTCCCCCATTCTTGCATTTAGGACGTTTATTGAAACATCTTCTATAAATTTTATGAAGACAATTACATAAACGTCTTTTTACAGGAAATACTAATGTTTAGAAAATGTTGTTTAAAAATGAATTGTAATTAAGACGTTGTGTAACACCCCAATTTTCGACCGGACCTCCGTTCACGTTTTACTTCACATGTGGATCGTCGCCCGATGAAAATCAAGGTATTACTGAAAAATTTCATTCTGTCAAAATCTTTTCTTCAAAATCAAGTTCATAACCAATAGTTCTCAAGTCAATCTCTGGATAATTTCTCATTCAAAACAAAAGAATTAAATTAATTTCTCGAGACATTCACCAGATTTCTTAATATAAGTCATCAATAATGCAGCGAAAAATGCTTTAAAACTATTCATTCAACCCGAATTCGTTAAACAAGGAAAGCCATTGAAAGATAAAACAACTAAAGTTAAACTAATATAAATACATTAAAACAATCCAGTAAAATATATAAAACAAGACCTTCAAGTCACCTATCCCGGATGACCTCCCCATGAGGTGTCCAATCATGGTGCAAGTCCTCTGACATAAGTCAACATACTCTACATCCAGGTGTACCTGAAAAATAAAGTGGGAGTGAGCTCGAAAGCTCAGTGGATCAATCCTACACATCATATGCATTATACAGACCTAATCCAAAACATTACAAACACTTTCAAACATTAGGCGTTCAAACATTTATTTGTTTTAGTCGAAATCTAAGACCGAAAGAGGGTTGAGATGTATCTCGGTATTCCCTGTGATCCAATCAAATCTCAGAGAGTTCCAATAACTGTCTAAAATCGATCGACACTCACATCATAGCCCAAAATACTGTACTTATCATGAATCATACCGTCTCTCAAAGACTTAGAGCTATCACAATCAGCTCCTAGTATTTTGTATATTTTACTTAAAATACTTTCAAGTCTTCTAAATTTTCATAGTTTAAGGTTACAATTTTAATGATTTACTTACAAACTTTTTTGTTGAATTAAATTTCTAATAACTTAATCTTTAAAAATTAAATAATTTATTAATATCATAATCAATTCAATTACGAATAAAATAAGACTTCTAGATGTTCTAAGTTTAGTTCAGGGCCTAATTATTATTTTCTTATAAAAGATTTTAAACTCTTATACGTAATTAAGTTTCTTTTTTTTTTACTTTTAAATTTTTCTGCTGTTCATTTATTATATAAAAGATGTCCTTATTTAATTTGAGATTTTTGAAAAAAAATCTTAAATCTAACTTTTCTAAAATATTAAGTCTTCTTTTCAGTTTTGCTAATAATTTAAACTTAAGTAAATTATTTTACTAATTTATTCTAAATTAATTTTAGTTCAAGATTACAAAAACTAATAACTAAATAAATCAATCAATAAATAAATAAAATAATTATCACACCTTTCCGAATTTGCTCCCCGTTCGGGAATTCGCTTTCATGTACAGCAAATTCAATCCACACTCAATGCTTCCCATACGTTCAGCCCTCAAATTTCCTCGTCATTCTTTTTATTCCTCAACCAAAAATCATCAATCTCACCACACCATAACGATTCCACCCAAAATTTGTAAACCAACTGATGCACTAATCCAACTCCCAACCCAAAAATCACTGCCAACGCAGGTCAACACTCCCCTACTTCATTTCATCATCACTACCTGAGCAATAACGATGAACAACCAGCAGCACCAATAGACACACTCTGATTTCATTCCTCTGTCTGAAATTCACACTAGTAGCAAAGCGCAACACCACACCACGCACATTCGATTCACACACATCAGCAACATCATGAACAACCTCATGCATCCAGCAGCCGCAGCAACACACACTCATCACGTTCCAGCTGCAGCAACATGATTTGTTTTAGATTTATTTTTCACACTTAATCACGCACCCTCTTCTGTTCGAATTCACCTTCTTCTCTCTGTTCCTCTGTTTTCTTAATAGCACGAATTCGACAACCCACAATCAGAAAACAAAACAACATTTTGTCATTTCCTCTCCTATCTCCTAGCCGAATGTACTAGTTCAACAAACAAAACTAGATTACTCGCTGTTTGATTTTCATCGCCCAAATCGTCATCTTCTTCAACCTCGGTCCGTCCATGGCAGCCCCTATTCCTCTCCTGCCTTCTGTTCGTCTCCCCAGCCAACATCATCGGCTGTGTCCTCCTTCTGCAACAGCACGGTTCTGCTCTTCCTTCTTCTTCTCCTCACGGCCGTCCTCTTCCTTCCCCGGTTCTACAACAGCTGCCCGGAGTATCAGTAGCAGCAGATTCGAGAACCAGCAAACTGGTCTTCTTCGTCTCCAATCACGTTCAGTCCTCCAATTTCAGCACAAAGCTCACAGCAGCTACCCGTTTCCTTCCATTCCTCTGTCTGAGTAACATTGCTGCTGCAACAGCAGCAGCAACAGAGCATCATTGCTCCGTTTCTCCTTCTTCTTCCTTTGGTCGTGTCTCATAGTAGCACAGCTGCTTCATCTTCATTCTCTGCCTCACAGACCGCGACTGGGCAGCCACCGTCTCCAATTCTTCCCCTGTTCACAGTTCACGGTAAGTGCAACCACACTCACACACCAGCCTTCAATCGGCTCCTCATCCTCACTCCCCTGTTCCACCTCTTCACGCAGCGGCAACAGCCAACCCAGCCGCTTCATGCTGTCATCCTTCTCCTACCGTTCCTGCAACTCAAAGCAGCAGCATGAATTCTTCTTCTTTTTCAAGTTAGTCACGTTATTTCCAACACTCTACTAGCTTCTCCTTCACTCCTCTGTTATCCGGATCATTCGAGGCTCTCCTCTCCATCGGCTCTCTTCTTCGACAATCTTGCTCATTTCACCGCCCATTTCCCAACTCAAACTTGCTCCTCTCATTTCTATTTTATATATATATATATGTATGTATTTTTTCTCTTTTTTTTTCTCACCTAAGTCAATTAAACCTTTTATTATAAAGTTATATATATATACCCATTAACAGTAAAATTCTCTCCTTCATTTTAATAATTTTATTTTATGCATCAATTATTTTTATTTTATGTTTTTATTTATTTAAATTTCCATTTTCTTACAAAAATGCTAGTTTACTTTCTATTTCAATGTAACGCGTTCGTGGAATTGCGGGGTGTTACACATTGAAATCTAGAACATTTGCGAAAACATCCTAAAATTGCTTATAGCACGTTTTTCAAATGTCCCCATATGGTCAATGTGTTGTAGTGGTTCACAATAAAAAGAAGAAGATGCCGAAGAACATAAAGTGGCCCATGTTTCTGACGAGCATGAGGAGGGTGAAAATGCTCTTAGACTTTTTCTTAGTGGTTCGTTTGATCTGTCAATTCTTAAGAATTTTAAGCACCATGTTGCTACAGTAGTATGGAGAAATGAAGTTAATTTCCTTATACTTATTATAGTTAAACATCTTATTCTCTCAACTATTAATTATCATATTAATAATCTATTTTTTTTGAAAAAAAAACTTTTGTGAGTACAATATCAAGGCCCATTGAATAGTATCAATCACAAAAATATGATAAAAGCTTGGGGCCTTGAATGTCACTCAAAATAAGCTCGCCTACAGTAGTTAATTAATAAATCTTTATTGAGCCCATTGATCACATGTTCCTATAGCTATGCTAATAGGACACTTATATCGGCATTCATTGAGAGGTGACATCTAGAAACGAACACATTTCACCTCTTATTTGGTGAAATGTCGATTATACTTGAAGATGTTTACATTCTTCTTTGTATTCCTGTTATGGGCAAATCAATTTTGGTAAAATTGATCAAGTTCGATGGTGATGTGCACTTGGTGTGCGACTGCCCTGGTGTTACTAAATAAGAAGCCACTGAAGATATTAAAATAGCTAGAGGGTTCACTATAAGTAAGATATGGCTACTGAATCTCTTTGGCATGAGCAAAGAGGATATAAATGAAGAATACAATGTTGAAGTAACAACCAAAACATTCATTTTGTATCTACTAGGCAGTCGATTGTTTACTGATAAGAGTGGTACCTAAGTTCACATTTTCTAACTTCAGTTACCAAAGAACGTGGACACTATTATGTCATATGCGTGGGGAGCAACCACTCTTGCATTTTTGTATTGCCAGCTTAATAGTGTTTCACGAGCATAGGTTGTTAGGTTGTAGGGTATCTCACCCTACTTAAAGTATATTTGTCACCCTTATATAACCTCAAACATTTGTGTTTTCGATATACATTCATATATGATGGTTATTTGAATGTGTGATTCCTATAGGGTTGGAAATATGACCATTTGTAATACCCTGAAAACTTTGTATTTAATTAAATGAAATTTAAGATTTCAGTGAAATTTGGGTGCAAAATGAAACCGACCTCATTTCGAAGCTAAATTTGGTAGGTTTCCGAAACTCTCATTTAGTGCCCCTTAAGGACCCAAAACAACTTGAAATGAAGTAAGGTGGCATAAACCAACTAAGGGGACAACATATCAAAAAATTAGAACAATTGGTCAAGGTTAATGTTTTTATTTGCTAAACGCCCTTCCAAGGGTCCAAATTAGAAAGAATTGTCATTTAGAATACTTCAGGGGATTGAAATGACCCAAAATAAAATGGAATAACATGAACTAACAAAATGAATGACATATTCAAAAATTAGAACAATTGGTCGAGGTTAAGATTTTCATTTGCCAAACGCCCTTCAGGGTGATCCAAATTAAAAAGATTTGTCATTTGGGGTACTTCAGGGGATCAAAATGATTCTAAACGAAATGAAAGGACATGAACTAACAAAATGAATGACATATCCGAAAATCAGAATAATTAGCCAATATTTGAATTTTTATTTGCCTAATAACCTCAGTGGGTCTTAAATAAGGAAAGTTTTTAAGGGAAAATTGTCTTGGGTCAAACCATACCTTAAAATGTGCATTAGGTTCCTATGATTCTAAAACTATAGAAATAAATCATATTTCCATGTAAATAAGGAGATACTAATTTTTATTTGATTTTTGTGAAACTATGAAGTTATGGCCACCCCTAACATGTGCAAGTCGCATGGGTGGAACACCATGATCATATACACCCTACCCTACCCTAAGCTCCATGGGACGTGTCCATTATATGAAACCATGAAGAACGATCTCATGTGCCATGTAAATGATCAAGTATGCCCACACCTATAGAAATCATGAAGAATAATTCCATGTCCCAAGATAAATGATCATGTATACTAAGGTTACATATAAAATGTCTCATAAGTGTGTGTGTGGGTACACATGTGACAAACCTAAGATAGAAGTTTGATGAGGGTGGCTGATTTAAAGAGATGTAGAAAGATTCTTTTATCTAGAAAAAAAAAATCAAAAAATAGAAACTTGCCTCATGCTCACATGTAAAACTAAAAAGGGAGAAAATCTAAGGGAAATAGGAAACATTCCAAAGCTTTGTTGTTGTGCACTCATATTAAAATCTTATTTGATTTTATGAATCACAACGTATTAGAATGTTTCCCTAGTAATAGAGGACGTCCAAGAGAGATTAGAATGTATTCCAAACCTTTAATTGTGTTCACACACATAAAAGAAACGAATAAGGTTTAAAGATTTTGCTCACACTTGGATTGGAAACCTTAGTGGTCTCACTTACCAACCATGAACACACTTGCCTTTCTCACACAAACCATCCCCTTATGAGTTTGGCATCATGTCCAAACGTGGTGAGCTGCGCTAGATGCCCCCCTTGTGCTCATGAACACCTTTAAATACCCCCTCTTGCTCACATTCATTTCATCCCAAAGCAAAGAGTTGACACTTCCCTCTTTGCTTGTTCTTGCCTTTTTTTGGCACCTCTTCTCACTCTCTTTTCTTTCTTATATGAGAAGTTTTTATTTTAGTGTTTTAGAGAGTTGTTGAAGTATTTTTGTTGGTGATTAGAAGTTCTAAAAGTGGTGGATAAGGGGAACCTCTGCCGGATTCTACAAAGAAACTCGAATTAAGGTGGATGGAATTTCTAAAACTCATTCTTTACTACTTCAAGACTTTAGTATATTTATGTTTGTTTTTAGTTTTCAACATATTTATATTTCAGTTTGAAACATGTTTGATCAAGTTTTATTTTCAATTTAACATGTTTTCATATTTTAATTCATACATGATAGCATAACATGCTTAGAAACCATGCTTAGGC
>JAJIYU010016570.1:0-12131 GCA_030144865.1 Tinospora cordifolia | reverse complement strand
AAAAAAAAAAGAAAGTAAAAAAAAAAAATTAAAAAAAAAAAAAAAAAAAAAAAAAAAAAAAAAAAAAAAAAAAAAAAAGGAAAAAAAAAAAAAAAAAAAAAAAAAAAAAAAAAAAAAAAAAAAAAAAAAAAAAAAAAAAAAAAAAAAGATGGCCAAAAATGAAAAATAGAAACAAAACAAAAAACCTTGAAAAAAAAATAAGGTTACGCGAAAAATTTACCCAAACTGTTACCCTGGTCACCTACTGCTGTAACATGGCAAATAATCCAAAATTGTGCACAAGAAAGGCTCCCAAGACGAATTGGAAAGTCCCAAAACCATAAACTTCTAAATCTTGTGCAAAAAGGTGAAGAATTAGCAAGTTTCCTAGGTTAAGAATACCCCAAACTTGCAAAATCTCACTCATTTGAACTCTATATAAACCCTGCCTGGGCTCTCATTCTTTTTACCCTAGTAAGAACTGAACAAGTTCCTTCTTGCTCTTTTTGCCTTCTCTTTGGCATCCCTCTTTTTCTTTGGCTATTCTAAACAACAGTTGAAATACTAGTAACGAAGGGCTACACAAATTTTTGCGCTAGAGGTTGGGGAGATCTGAAGGAGATTCAACATAAGCTTTAAGAGGAGAAAAGCTATTTAAGGTGAAAGCGATTTCTAAACTTTTACCTTGTTATTTTGATTCAGGTATAATGTGCATGGATGTTTTTTTAGCATAGAAATATGTCATGATTATGCATGTCATGATTATATATGTCATTGATTAGAAATGCAGGATTAGGATTGTATAAATAATGATGCATGATTTGCGTTGATATGATCTATGTCATGACATGCCTACTATAAATATATGTTATTTACGGTTTATTTTGAATATATCATGTTTTTATTTATTTAACAAAAGATTAAACAAATATTATAACCATGTACCGGCACGGAAATGAATTTTCACCATGAGTGTTCCAACCAGTATTTTTGGGATGTGAATTGAGGGTTCGGATTCAACCCCATTTTATCAATGATAAGTAAAATGTCTGAATTTGACCTCATCTCCTAAATATGGAACACTCAGACGTATTCATTTTGGTCTTAATGTCAACTGAAAACAAACAACTACTTGAATTACTTAATCTTTTGAAGTGTTTATTATACATGTTATATTTATGTTGAAATAATGAGTTAAATTTTTAGAATGATCCACTGGGTGCATAAGCTCACCCTTCCTTTCTAATATTTTAGGGAATTAAGAAATCAAGGCTACATAGATGGCAATTAGATTAGTTATTTAGAAATTTCATTAAATTGTAGGGTATGTTGGCCTAAGTTATTTTATTTAAATTTTGAAGTTATTTTCGCTGTAATGAACACAAAGGCTATGTATCGTTTGAATTATTTTAATTAATTAATAGAAATGAATTTTATTTATTTCATGATGTGGTTGTCATTTTTCTTGAAATTTACTTGTGTATAAGTTAATGTACACAGGAAGTCTCATGAATTTGAGACCGAAATAGAAAAGAATTAATGTGATAGCGCTTACCTCTCAGGCGGCCCAAACGAAAACGAGAAGTCCAAACATGCAAGTGCGTGACGATAACATGCGAGGGGACAAATCAGGCAAGGTGTGGGAGGCGCGGTGTTACAAAGGTGGTATCAAAGCGCAGTTATTAGATATATTGGGCAAGAAATTAGAAAGAGTTGACTCAATCAGGACTCAATTAGGTAAGATCTTTACTTAGAGTTAAAATTTAGAATACCTTACCTCCCTTTTTGAAATTAAAAACTGTTTTAGAAAGTTGCTTTTTAAAAAGAAAATATATGTTTTTCAAATAATTTAGAAATATATGTTTTTCAAAAGGGTTTGAGACAGGGTGATCCTTTGTCTCCTTTCCTCTATACTATAGTGGCAGACAGCTTTACCAGAATCTTGGAAAAAGCATCTCAGTCCCGATAACTTCAGGGTATGATGGTTGGCAAGGAAAACATTCAGCTAACTCATCTGCTGTTCGCAGATGATTGTCCCATCTTCATGGATAATAATAAGGAGGAAGTTTAGACTGTTTGGGAAGTGTTGCAGACTTTCTGTTTTCTTTAAGGGCTTAAAATAAATGGCAAAAAAAGTTAGATGCTTGGGATCAACACTCAAAAGGAGGAGATAGACAGGATGGCTGATATGCTGCAGATCTCTCAAGGGGAATGGCCCATGATGTACCTGGGAATGTCGCTAGGGGGAAATCTTTTCAAAATGGATTTTTGGGAGCCCATGATCCAAACTGTAAAAAGAAGAGCAACGGGGTGGAAGAAAAGCTACCTTTCTAGAGGGGGCAGAATGCTGCTTCTAAAGTCAGTTTTAGAGGCGTTGCCAACATACTATATGTCCCTCTTCAAGATGCCAAAGAAGGTGGTTAATATCATTGAAAAGCAGATGAGGAATTTCTTATGGAAGAATAAGGATTCTGAAACCAAGACCAACATGGTCAATTGGGCTCAAGTTTGTAAACCCATCGAAAAAGGAGGCTTAGGCATAGGAGGGCTAAACACAATAAATACAACTTTGACAGGGAAATGGCTACGGAAAATGATGGAGAATCAGAATTCTATGTGGGTCAGAGTTGTCCAAAGCATACATGGAAAGAAGGCATTTGGTAGAGAGGCTGGCCAAAACAGAAAAAGTAGCCACAAATCACCTTGGAAAGGAATTTACAACCTGTATGAGAAAATCCGACCTCACATCAGTTGGAGAATAGGACAAGGGAACTATATTGCTTTCTGGGAGGATAGATAGTGTGGTCAGATAAAGCTAAAGGAGAAATATCCTAATATCTTCAGAATTTCAAGACAACATAGAGCAGCCATTTCTTAGTTCAGGATGCCCAATGACAGGGAGATAGGCGGTCAAGGAGGTTCGAACTTGCACATAGGTGGAAATGTTGGAGAGGATCGAATGAAGGAGCTAGGACAGCTTCTAAATAATCTTCAAGAGTTCCAATAGAATGAGAAATTGGAAGTGAAGATAGACCATTGTGGGAAGGGGGAAAAGACAACCAGTTTTCAGTGAAATCCTTTATGGAAAAGCTTCTTCAAGGGAACATAGAAGCACCAGTAACCCCAACTAATTTTGTTTGGAGCATAAAAGTCCCTTTGAAAGTGAAACTTTTCCTATGGCAATGAAGTTTAGGCAGGATAAAAACAGGGGAAACTTGTAAAAATGCCTTCCCAATTACAATCTAAGCCCCTCTATTTGTCTCGTGTGCAGGGAGAACGAGGACAACTTAAGACACTTATTCATGGAGTGCAATGTGTCTCTCACAATATGGCAAGAATGGAAGCAACTTCACACAAGCATAGTCCCTCCAACTGAAACGGATATCCACTTAGGGACTTTGAATGAAGATCTTGTTAGAATAAAGCAATATTGGATGGTTCTTTTGACAACAATATGGTACACCATATGGGAGGAAAGAAACTCAAGAATGTTCAAAGACAAGAAGAGAGAAGTTCACATAATATGGGAGAGATCCAATATTTTGTTCGCCTCATGGATCTCTAGCTCTAACCTCTCTATGGGATATTCTTTTGGGGAATGGATGTGTGACGGGGGAAACATCCTACAAACATTGTAATTTGGTCTTTGTTTTGTCGGACTTCTCATCCGACATTTGTACTCAAAAATTTCCTTACTATATATATAGTTTCTATTTCCAAAAAAATATATATATTTTGTTTGGATACAAAGATTACAAGTTGAGTTGATGGTGGATAAGTCTTGTCTCGAGTAAAGCTAAACATTAAACGGAAGATGGGTTATCTCGTCCAAGAAGCGCGGTTATTTAAGTAGACTTCAATCTCACCGCGTGATTTGGAGGTTGTTCCACCAACTCATACAGGTGATCAGAGTTGAAGACCACACTTATTTTTCTATGAGAAAACTAGGAGGTGGTATATAAGGGCAAGGAACTCACTAGAGTACGAAAGGTAATGCTAAGAGCGGTACCAAAACTAGATGAGGGTTGAACCTTTCAACCAGAAATTAAGATCCTAAGTCTAAAAAAGAGACATTAGGTAGGGACTTGGGTGTTGCCAAAAAAGACACAGTGGATCATGAATAAAACATTTAGGACATAGGTTAGAGACTGAAAACGTGTGAAAACAGAACACTTGATGGGTCAGGACACGAGATCGGGAGGATATTGTATCTCTAGTTTCTATGTGGTATGGGACGCATAGAAATTCGGGGGTATGGAGGAATCCTAGACTCGGAGAATGACGGGCCATGTTTGGTGAATGATCAATAACTTTGGGAGAGCTTGTTTCTCTATGCTTGGCTGTTATGGGACGGTCAAGTATAGTGGAGCTTGGAAAACCTTAATTATTGAGACATTTTCGAAATTGGTTGGGTGTGGTGAAATCTCTAAGTGGAAGTTTGTGTCGATGGGCAAGGGTGGTATGGGATACCCGAACTCGGAGGCAAAGATGAAAACTTGAAATTTCGCTATGCTAGCGTGAACTTGCATGACTGAATGTTTGAATGATTGATTGATGCATGTTATACTTGTTAAAATTCATGAAAATATATATATCACATGTTTTGATTATGAGACCAAATCTTGTACCCAACAACATTAGAGAGCTTTGAAACCCTTAAACAGAACTTAGAAGAATAAATTGATAGGTCACTGAACAAATCGAGAACCTAGAGACATAAATCTAGAGTCATGATAACACAGATGAAACGAAAACAAAAGGAAACAAATACAGTAAAGATTTTTGACTTGTAGATAATGGTCGAATCCAATAGATATGCTACTAGAGGCACTACATCTGACAAGATTGAACCGCGAAAACAAGAGGTACAAACTGGTATGGCTGAGACTCAGATTAAGAATATGATGACAAAGGTCACCAGGAGGGTCAAGGAGTAGATTATGAGGGCATTACCTCAGATGATACCACGGGCAATGCCACAGCCACAGGTACAAGAACAGCAGCCAGTGCCAGTGCCAGTGCTTGAGGTTCTAGCTCATCGAAGGGCACAAGAAGACAAGGAAGACAAAGAACAGATAGACATTGATAGAGTTGCAGAAACTTCATCCATCTCAATTTGATGGAACTTTTGACTGCATGATGACAGACCACTAGTAATAGGAGTTGAATGAACACAAGGACGTGTTAAGGGCAACGTGTCTCCATAGAGTGGCGCTGGCTACCCATCAGTTCAAGGGGCCAGCTAAGAGTTGGTGGAGGATGTTAAAGGCGAATCCAAACACTAACGTCAGAGAGATGAACTGGGAGGAGTTCAAGGAAGTGTTCAATGAGAAGTTCTTCCCACATGCTACTTTAAGGAAGATGTCCAATTTCATTATGTTAACCTAGAGGAACATGACGGTAGTCGAGTACGAGATCAAATTTACTGAATTGACCAAATTTTCTCCTGAGTTGATCAGGGATGAGAAAATAAATGTCAACCGATTTGCAAAGGATCTCAAAATCGAGATCCAAAAAGTGATAATGCCAATAGGCCTGAAGACGTATAGAGACGTCGTGAAAAGGGCATTGATATTAGAGCAGAAACTCAACTTTGAACAGAAGTTGAAGAATAAGAACAAAAGGCCAGGAAATGATAAACACTGCCAAAGAGCTCAGAAGAAGCAAAACACCCATCAAAAGAACGGTGAAAATAAGGCACCTCAAACACAGAACCAATCCAATCAGACTAAAGGGGAGCGGAGGGAACTAGCTAAGCAACAAGGGTTGTGTTATCACGACAACCAGCCAGGACATATTGTGAAGTTTTGTCTTGCCAAAGACCAGGCTCCCCAACAGCAGCAACACTATCAGAGAGGAGGACAGAATGGACATCCTCAACAGTAATAGCCTTGGCAGAACAACAACTAGGGACAAAACTAGAAGCAAAGTCGTAGGCAGAACTAAGCTAGAGTGTTCGCTGTGGCTAACTTTCAAAAGGAACAAGTTCCTGTTATTTAATGTTATTATGAAACTATTGGTTGATTCAAGTGCTATAAAATCCTTTATTTCTGAAAAACTAGTATGTAGGTTGCAACTAGTAACAAAAACATTACTTATGACTTTGAATGTATCCACACCCATAGGAACTAACATCACCTCAAACAGAATGTGTAGTTGTGACCTAAGGTTTGGAGATAAATTGATCTCTGTCGACCTTTGTATACTTCCATCTTATGGATATGATGTAATCTTGGGGATGGACTGGTTAAACCAGTATCAAGCACAGATAGATTGTCCTACGAGGCGAGAATCATAACACTATTACCTTTAGGGAAAACCTATAGAATCAACAGTGATATGCAGAGATTACCTAGAAGCCCAATGATAGCCATGTTGAACTGCTTAAAGCAAAAAAATGAACTTGAGAAACTCTCTGAGGAGGTCTCTATAGAGCAAAGAGGAATCCAGGACTTAGAAGTGGTTCGAGAATATGAAGATGTGTTCCCAGATGAGTTAGTCGGATTACCACTTGCTAGAGAAGTATAGTTCAAGATCAAACTTCACCCTGGAACCAACCTCATAGCCATACTCCTTACAGAATGGCACAGGTAGAGCTAATTGAGTTGAAGACTCAACTAGACGAGCTCCAAGAAAAAGAATTCATTAGGTCAAGTGAATCATCATGGGAAGCTCTGATACTGTTCGTGAAAAAGAAAGATAGGTCCATAAGACTGTGTTGACTACCGAAAATTGAACCAGGCGACAGTGAAAAACAAGTGCCCTCTACGAAGGATAGATGACCTATTTGATCAATTAAGATGAACCACTCATTTATCAAAGATTGATCTTAGGTCAGGATATCACAATTAGGAATCCGAGAGTCTGATATACACAAGACGACCTTCGGGACACGATATGGACACTTTGAGTTCATAGTGATGCCCTTTGGTCTGACCAATGCACCAATAACATTCATGGATTTGATGAACCGAGTGTTTAGACACTACCTCGACCAGTTTGTGGTGGTATTTGTAGATGAAATCCTGATATACTCTAAGTTAGAAGTTGAACACTTAGAACACTTAAGGATGGTGTTGAAGACCCTTAGAAGAAATCAAATATATACCAAATTCAGCAAGTGTGAATTTTGAATGAAGACAATCAAGTTCCTTGGCCATGTAGTATCAGCAGAAAACATCTCTATAAATCTAGAGAAGGTGGAAGTTGTCATGGACTGGAAGCAACCAAAGACGGTTACAGAGATTAGAAGTCTCTTAGGCCCAGCTAGATATTATCGAAGATTCATCCAAAACTTCTCCAATTTGGTTGAACCCATGACCAAGCTAATCAGGAAAAGAGTCAAGTTCAATTGGGATGAGAAATGTGAACAATCATTCCGAGAACTGAAGAAGAGATTGACTGCAGCCCCTATCTGAAGAGGAGTTTGAAGTACATTTACACCTAAAAGGAGTTGAACCTCATGCAACAAAAAAGGATGGAGTTCCTTAAAGACTATAATTTCCAACCACACTACCATCTAGGGAAGACCAACGTGGTGACTGATGCCTTGAGTAGAAAGTTCAACAAATAGGAGAAAAAGGTTTAGATGTACCAGTTGATTGAGGATCTTAACCTGGGGGTGACATCAGACGAGGAGCAAGCGTATCTATACAACATGTCTTGCCAACTAGATCTTCTACATCAGACCAGGGATGAACAAAAGCAAGATAAGTGGCTCACAAGCTTGATAGGAGGAGATGAACAGGGGAAACATACTGACTTCAAGTTAGACGCTGACCCTAAGGCTGGGAGATAGAATTTATATGCCCCAGAATCGGCAGAGTATGCAAACCATATTAGACGAAGCCCGTCAGACCAAGTACACAATGCATCCAAGTAGTGACAAGATGTATCAAAACCTCCATAAGACCTATTGGTGGCGAGGAATGAAGAAAGATGCAGCTAAATAAGTCTCCAAATGCCTAACTTGTCAGCAAGTAAAGGTAGAACACCAAAGGCTATCTGGAATGTTACAATCACTCTCTGTCCCTGAATGGAAATGAGATAACATTTTAACTGATTACCCCAGAACCAGAAAGGAGAAAATATTGTATAGGTGATTATAGATCGTCTCACTAAAGTAGCTCATTTCTTGCCCATTAGATCTACAGACTAAATCAATAAGTTGGGAGAACTCTATGTGAAGTAGATAGTATGACTTCATGGTGTACCTAAGACCACTGACAGAGAATCTCGATTCACATCACAGTTCTGGCAGAGTTTGCAGAAGGAGTTGGGCACCAAACTTACTATGAGCACCGCTTTCCATCCTCAAACTAATGGTCAGTTTGAGAGAGTCATTTAGATACTAGAAGACATGCTGAGGTATTGTGTCCTTGATTTTGAAGCCAACTACAGCAAGTACCTACACTTGGCAAAGTTTGCCTATAACAATAGTTATTAGGCAAGTATAAGGATGGCTTCGTATGAAGCTGTCTTTGGGGAAGCCCTGCAGATTACCAACATGTTGGGTTGAACTTGAAGATCAAGTGCTTAATGGGCTAAATCTGGTGGAAGAAATGAATAATCAAGTAACATAGATACAGAAGAGATTGGCTACAGCGTAGAGTAGACAAAAGAGTTGTGCCGATAAAAGAGAATAACTTAGAGTTTTAAGTTGGTGATAAGGTGTTCCTCAGAATTAGCCCTCAGAAAAGAATCAAATGGTTTGGATATAAAGGAAAGTTATCACGTAGATTCATCGGTCCGTTCAATATACTCAGAAGAATCGGAGAATGTGCCCTAAGTTAGACCTACTGAACCGAATGACCTCAGCACACAACGTGTTCCATGTGTCAATGCTGAGGAAGTATGAACCCGATCTCTCTCACGAAATCTATTGGGAGGAGGTGAACATCCAAGGCGAGGCCATTTATGAAGAAGTGGCAGTTAGGATCCTCAATCGCAAGGTGCAAAGCCTGAGAAAGGACATTCCCCTGGCCAAAGTTTTCTGGAAACATCATGGAGTAGAAGAGGCTACTAAGAAATTGGAAAGCAAGAAAATGGCTAAGTACCCAGACCCTTTCGCTAGAAATGGGTGATAGAACTACACCTGAATGGATTAATGCAAATTTCGAAGACGAAATTCTTTTTAAGAGGGATAAGTTGTAATACCCTAAAAATTTGTACAAAATTTAATTAAATAAAATAAAATTAATTCTTGATAATTTTATGAAATTTTAGAGATACAAGATTTTATACATTTTAACTTATGTGGCCAAATGAGAAACAACATTAATTGAGAATTTTGTAGAATTTTTGGATGTAAAATTATATATATTCCAAGGTATAAAATAAAGTAGATAAAATAGAAATAAAACCAAAGGAAAAAGATGGTCAAAAATGAAAAATAAAAACAAAACAAAAAATTAAAAAAAACAAAAAAAAAAAAAGGATTTCTGTAGCATTACCACGGTAGTGAAATCACTACCAGGTAATGCGATAAAAATCTCGAAAAAAAAAATAAGATTGCGCGAAAAATTCACCTGAACTATTACCACAATAACATGGAGAATAATCTAAATTGTACGCAAGAAAGGCTCTTAAAACGAATTGGTAAGTTCCAAAAGCCTAAACTTCTAAATCTCGCGTGCAAAAGTGAAGAATTAATAGCTTTCTTGTGTTAGCACCACCCCAAACTTGTCGAATCTCACCCATTTGAACTCTATATAAACCCTGCCTAGACTCCCATTCTCTTCACTCCAGCAAGAGTTGAACAAGTTCCTTCTTGCTCTCTTTGCCTCCCTCTTGGCATCCTTATTTTTCTTTAGTTGTTCTAAACAGCATTTGAAGTAATAATTACGAAGTGCTGCACAAATTTTTATGTTGGCAGTTGAGAAGATTTAAAGGAGATTCAACAGAGGCTTCAAGAGGAGAAAAGTTATTTGAGGTGGAAGTGACTTCTGAACTTTTACCTTATTATTTTGATGCAGACATGATGTGCATGGATGTTTGTTTTGCCTAAAAATAGGCCATCATTATGCATGTCATGATTGTACATGCCATTGATTAGAGATGCATGCTTAGGATTATATGAATAATGATGCATGATTTGTATTGATATGATCTATGCAATGACATGCCTACCATAAATATATGTTATTTATGGTTTATTTTGAACATATCATGTATTGAAAGATTAAACAAAGATTATAATCACGTACCGGCACGAGAATGAATTTTCACCATGAGTGTTCTAACTAGTATTTTTGGGATGTGAATTAAGAGTTCGAATTTAACCCCTTTTTATCAACAATAAGTTGAAGATCTGGATTTGACCTCATCCCCTAAATATGGAACACTAAGGCGTATTCCTTTCGGTCTTAATGTTAACTAAAAACAAACAACTGTTTGAATTACTTAATCTTTTGAAGTGTTTGTTATGCATGTTATATTTATTTTGAAATAATGAGTTAAATTTTTAGAATGATCCATTGGACGCGTAAACTCACCCTTCCTTTCTAATATTTCAGGGAATTAAGAAATCAAGGCTACATGGATGGCAATTAGATTTAGTTCTTTAGAAATTTCATTAAATTGTAGGGCATGTTGGCCCAAGTTAGTTTATTTAAATTTTGAAGTTATTTCTGCTGTAATAAACACAAAGGCTATGTACCTTTGAATTATTTGAATTAATTAATAAAAGTGGATTTTATTTATATCATGATGTAGTTATTATTTTTTATGAAATCTACTTGTGCATAAATTAATGTACACAGGAAGTCTCATGGATTTGGGACCGAAATAGAAAAGAATTAATGTGATAGCGCCCGTCTCCCGGGCAGCCTAACAAAAATGGAAAGTCCACAAGTGCAAGCACATGACGATAACGTGCGAGGAGACAAATCGGGCGAGGTATGGGTGGTGGGTTGCTACACGTGATCATCTATTGAAGCATTGACGAATTAGGTGACCACATAGCTCTAATGTTTGTATAATGCCATAGACAAAACGCATCATGTGATAATTCTATAATCAACAATATAACTCATTAACCATATGATTTCATATATGAAATATTCTAGTGAACTACATGGCAATGGCATATTAAAGAAGAAGAAAAAACAAATAAAACACGTGAAACTAATGACCTTGCATGTAAAATTCATCTACAATACCTTGATGTTTCTTGCCAATTCTTTCCAATGCAGAAGTAGACCGATGATAAAGTTGATTGAGACTCTCTCCTCCCCCCTGAATGTCCAAAAGGATGAAATGTGACTTTTGATAAGTCAAAACAGTGGTCCACAACTATTTTAAAAAGTTCTTGTGGTGAATAATAAATGGCACATCATTAACTCGGGGTAGCTTTTTGTTTTAATGCAACGCTGTAAGATGTAATTTGTCCAAATACCTCATCTGGTTTTGTTTTGTACTTTCTTATTATTATCAATATATTATCTAGTTTTTTTTTCAAAAAATAATAATAATAATAATAAATGGCACGTCTAAGATCTATGGCTCCTCCACAAAATTTAACTTTTGATAAATGATACTAGAGTTCAGCTTAACTAGCCAAAAACTTTGAAAGATGATGACAAAACAATTTTAAATTTAGCTCATTTTCAATTTGTTAAATAATGTCTCATTATTGGCCCCATTTTAGAGGGCTTTCCTAAAAGTGCTTTTTTAGTAAGCACTTCTAAAAAGAGTGCTTTAGGGAAAAGCTGGTCTCACACAGCTCATTCTAAAAACTTCTTATTCTCACCTCAATTTAGCTAGAAATAGGTATTGCCAAACACATCCAAAAGCATATTCTGCTCCAAAAACATTTTCGAAAAGCTCTTCCAAATGGGGCCCAATATGTTTTATTTGTTCTAAAATATTCTATTGTATTTCATGATATACAAATCATTAAGTGCTTGACTTGGGAAATACCACAAACCTACAATCTAATGTACATAAAAGCGCTGATTGGATGTAAGTAGATAAAACAGTAGAAGATCGAAAGGAGAAAATGTACTTGGTAGTTTGAGATAAATTGATGACAAGAAAGAATTAAAGAATGTCCAAAGTCCAGAAGAGAAAGCATAAGGTTGACTTCAAAGTAAATTTCACCAGTTGTTTTAATGGTAAGTAACTTCTTGGAGGCAAAAATCATTTATTTGGGG
>JAJIYU010016569.1:0-12127 GCA_030144865.1 Tinospora cordifolia | reverse complement strand
ATGTTTTAGATATTACTTGAATATGTTTGCTGGTGTTTGGCAGTCACAAATTCTACACAATTTGCTCCTTAGGAAGATAGTGCAGCTAAATGATAATGAGCTCTATGTAAACTTGAATGGTGGTAACATTCCCTTTAACATTGAGGAGTTTGGTTTGTTTACATGCCTCAAGTGTAAGGACACCACTAGATAGCTTGTTATTGGCATGTAGGGTACTACTCTAACTAAGAGATACTTGAATGGTATAACGAAGATTAGCAAACAATCCATTTACAAAACCTTTGTTCTCATTTCCAGGGGAATGATTATGACCATTGCTATCTGCTAAGCAACAAACATGTATAAGATATTGATAACTTTATGTTGCGACTCCTTCCCTAGGCCGAAGGGTGGCCCAACCGGCACGGTGGCTTAACGAACTCACTCATCGAGTCGAGTTCGCCCAGTCACCGTTAAGCTTTGCCAAATCATCAATGTTCACACACATCAGGTAATTGAAAGATCTATTCAATAAAGTACGAGAGTAAACAAAATTATACATATTATCATGTTCTAAAGTACGATCCGACTGTTAAGAATCTCTGACATACAAAAAAACGACCGACCTCTAATAGGACCAAAAGAAATAGGAGACCACCCAGGGGACTAGGTCATCACAACGTCTTTCCCCTTGTTAGTTGCTGAGGAACCTGAAATGTTAGTAGAGTAGTGAGCCTAATGTACAACGTGGCTCAGTGAGTAGTAAAACTAGCAAGTCACAATAATCCGCACTCCAAAAAATAGTACATGTATGCATGAACAATAATGGCAAAGTAATGCGTAATAGTAAATCATGTCGTAAAACATTTATAAATAATGTAATAGTTAAAGAAAACAAATTTAAATACATGCAGCTCAAAACTATATCAGGACTAGGGTTCGAATCATTTAAATACAACCCTATGGTCGTCACTCGAGCAAGTCATGAGTCAAGTGTATCGACCATTCAAATGGATCATGAGCTAGGCGTATTCATCGAATACCCTAACCCCGACGCTCGACTCTTAAGTGTCGTACTCAAGCAGGTCTGGAGCTAAGCGCATTGATCATATGCCCTAACTCCAATGTTCGACCCTTGAGTCTAATCCAATCACGCTGTGTACCCTAACCTTGCGCTCAGACTTCATGCCTATGGTTTCACTATGAGTGTACAATTACATATGCTCAAAATCAATCAACGTAGTTCAATCACACGAAACCATCCAACCAATGTCATTCTTAATCACATTTCATGCAAGGAATACAGTTAAAGTAAACAACTAAATCAAACTATTCACCTCGAGTCCTGCGCACCGATGTCCCCTCGACACTCTGCCGAGTCTCGTGATATACACTCAAATCTGCATTATGTTAAACTCAATTTCAATTCTTCTGTGAAACACAACTTGATTTCAGTCCTATTATTCCCAATTGGTCTTAATCAAGCAAAATTCAACTTGGTCAAACTTGATTAATTTTGATCAAAATTGGTCAATTTGGGTCACATTGGGTCAAGGTGGACCTATTTGGTCAAAATTTCCCAATTTTTCCATACTTAGTCAATTTTCTACTTTAGGTCCTATCTGCGCAACAAAGTTGTCAATTTTTCTGCGAGCAATCCGTTTGACAAATTAGTGCGAAACTTTTTAGATATAAACTACACCCCTTCAATATTTTCCAAAATTTTAGTTTCCAATTTTTTGACCTCATTTGATACATTTCTAATAGGGATATCAGGTACTCAAATTTTAGATTTTTCATTCTATCTGCGCAGTGAATTTTCTATTTTTCCTGCAATTACTTCATATGTCGGATTTGTGCAAAATTTTTTAAATGCAACTTATATTCCCAAAATATTCACTAAAATTTTAATTTGAAATTTTTGGACTTCATTTGGCCTAGCTTTCATTTAGGATATCAAGTACCTAAATTTCGGCCCTTTTATCCTATCTGTGTAGTAGATTTTCTGGTTTTTTTGCGGTCAATCCATATATCGGATTGTCACGAAACTTTTTTGATTTTATCTACACCTATCAAATATTTCCTAGAATTTTACTTTTTGATTTTTGGACCTCATTGATATGTTTTCTAATGGGGATATCAAGGATTTCTATTTCCCCGACTGTATGCGATAGGTAGTCGACAATACATCTGATTGACCCATATAGACTTATCAATTCGAGACAAAACTTTTTTTCCCTATTTCTAGTTGTCTAAGGAATACAACCACCGAATTTCAGGCCCATTGGACATGGTGTATCATTTTTAAAAATTCATACCAATAAGCACAAAACATAGGCTTAAACAGATTTTTCAAAAAAATTTCTAAGTATTATGATTGACATACAACAAGGCATCTTTGCATGCTTGTAAAATTACCAGTATAAAGCCTTAGAGTTTGAGATTTATACCCTTTTGTAGCTCTCAGTGCCTAGTTTGTGCAACCGAAATCTCGAATCCTTTGGTGTCCTCGGCGTGCTTCAAATGTTGTCGCAAAGTTGTCCCAATGCTATGATTTTTCTGTTACAGCCACGAGCAGCCCCTCTTCGATGTCATTTTTGATATGTCTTGAGAGGTCAGTTTGTGTTCTATTTAAAATAAAAGTTAAAGTAGATATTACAAGCTTTAAAATGAGATATAATACATTAATATTAGACTTCGAATGACCTAGAAATTGGTCTTGCAAAAATCAGACAACACCACTTTCCAACTTTCTAGGTTTCTGCAGTCACAAATAGCCAGGGTTCAAGGTTGTTTCTACTCTAAACGGCCAGCATTTTCAATCAATGGGCAACCTCTTCTTGAATTTAGTACTGAAACCTTTCTAATGACTATAAGAACGTAAATTTTCGAGTTGGAATGAAGGAGATATGTGTGTTTGAAGATAACTTGTTTAAACTGGAAAATGCAGAAATATCAAAAATCTAAGTTTTTGTTGCTGGTTTGAGGTGTTTACACAGTTCAAATCGTGCCATGTGGCCTGGGGTGGTCTGGCCTAATAACTCCGCGCTGTGGCCCGGGCTGGTCGGTGGCGATGTTAGAGGCAAAAAATCTAGCAAAAAAACTAAGGGCGAAAACCACTTAGTTGCTAGTTTTTCTGGGTTTGTTGGAAAAGAAAATGGAGGGAAAGAAGGAAGAAGGAAAAGGAAAAAGGAGGAGAAGGGGGCTGGCCGATTGGGCAGTGCAAGGGACCTGGGCAATCCAGGCCCATGCGGCTGGGCTGCCCAAGTGCCAAATTTTTTTTCCTCCCTTTTTTTATATACCCACGTACTTATATATATTTGTATTTTATTTTTTATTTTTTTCTCTTTTATTTTTTTTCTTGTCATCAATTATCTCAAAATTTTGGTTTTTTTAACTATACACTAAATTCTAATTTATACATTTATTTTTTTTCAAAAATCATCTAATTTACCCAAAAACTATTATTTTTCTCTAAAAAATCAAATAATTGCTCCAAAAATTTATTTTTCATTTCTAAAATTCATATAATTAACCCAAAAATTATATTTTCTTTCAAAAATCATGTTTCTTCAATAATTAACATATTCTTTTTCTAAAATTATATTTTTCAATTACTCATATTTTCTCCAATTAAATCGCAAAATTAGAGAAATTTTGAAAAAATTCGTGTACTTTAATTAAAATTCAAAAAAAAATACATGGGAATACAAATTCAAAAATATGGGTCATTACACTCTATATTTACAACTTATCGGATATTAGACGTATTCAATTTTTATACTTAATATATGCAATTGATATATATAAATTAATTAGTTTCTATGAAACACTTCATCAAACAAATTTGACGCATAGTATTGATCTATTGTTTCAACAATGTATAGCAGCACACATTTTTAGTAATCCATAATTGTACTATAAACAATGAAAAACAAATGTGCATGACCTCACAATAACAATTTCTGGAATAATAATTTACACTAAATATCCTCAACCTATTGATCAATTTTTTGCACTATTGCAATCTTACTGAGATTGTTGTTGTTCTTCCGAATCTATACTTTGGAATATGCATTATAATGAATCATTCATAGTAACACCACTGTTTGGTAGCTATATTTCAAATTAAATCTATTAGGCATTTCATCAAATAATTTTGATACATAGTGTACATTCGTTATTTCAATAACGCATATTAGCATGCATTTTCAGTTAATCCATATTTTTCAGTATAAATGACAAAATAGAATCCTTAAATACATGTTAAAAGCAATTTTTTAGAATTGCATTTTACACAAAAGCGATTCAACTTGTTAATTACAATCTTTAGAATTTCTCATTTAACTATTCGCGGGAATGATGGACCAAGATCGTCATTATTCTTTTTTGGTAAGAGATTTTACTTATAAAATGGTATTTTTGACATTTTTATTTCTTTAATTGTGTTTTTTATTTATACAATATTCACCTATTCTTTTTGTACAAAAATGTGTTTTCCCCTACTATAAATTCAAACTCAACCCATTTATTAATTATATCAAACTTGCAAACCAAAATTTGACCTATTTTTATCAGTCTTGTTATAATTGTGTACTTATATATAACTTTGTTGACTTTTTCTAACTAATTTTTAAAATTAATATTTTACAAAAAAATATTATTAAAAATATAAAATATAAATAATTTATTAAAATAAATTTAAAAAAATTTTAATAATTAAAAATTACATAATCGCCGTATTAATAAATATATCAATTTTAAAACAACTTATTTACAATCTGTCACTAAACTTGTCTATAATTATGTTAAACAATTTATTTTTAGGTTTTAACAAGTTAACATATTTATTACCTGAATGCTAGTCATGGTTAATCATATTTAACTCGTTTCAACTCAAATTATTGATATTAAACTCAAAATTGTTAAATATGTGTCATGTTTTAATCGGAATATAGTGTTGTGTCATAAATTATCATCCCTATTTGGCAACGTAACACATTTTAGGGGATCATTAAGAGCATCTTCAATGCAAATATAGATATGCATTCATAAAAATATGTTAAATCATTAATGTAAAAAAAGTGCATATTTTAAGATGCACATCATTAAACTTAATTAATATTAAAGTTAAAAAATAATATCTAATGTAATTATGAATTGCTCCTTTTTTATTTATTTTTTAATGTAATTGTCTGAAAATAGACAGTCATGTTGACAATAAATATTTTTATTTCTACAACATCAGCATCACACTAAAAGTCCTAATTTACAGTCAAAATATGTTTTTTTTTTTTTCATTTAATTTCTATCTCGTCCTACATATAACAGACGGTTTTTTTGCATTGAAAACATGCACACAATGCACTTGAACTCGGCCTCAAAGCATTTGGTTCCTTGTTATCCAAGCGGTTGAAAATTTTATTAAAATTGTAAGTTGTAAATTAGATTTTTCAGCCAATCCCCTGTTAGGGTAGGTGGTCAGACATGTAAACGCCCACCTATGCATATATTTGTCAAAAAAAAAAAAAAAAAAAAAGAATCAACCAAAAAAAGGTTAATAAACTACTACTATAGAATAGCTGCTGACGTCTTTTTCTTTCAGTCATTTTTCCAGTAATTAGCTTGAAATTACAAATGAAAAAGAGATGGAAGAAATTAAAAAAATAAAAAAAGAAAAAACTTATATACATATATATATACACACAAACACGCTAAACATAAGAGACATTATAACTTCAATTAACCACGGGCAACCCTATCGGCAGGCATGCAGACAAGCTATGTTGATCACAGTTACATAATTGATTTCATACCGGATGTTTGGTGAATCTTCAATCGTAAAGTGCTTTTAAAACCAAACACTGAAAACCCAGGAAACAAAATTTTCTTGTCTTCCGAAAATGGTATATTTCCTTTATAAATTTTGAAAAATTATATCCCGGTCTAGTCCACCATGAAAGTTTTTCATGATCTCAACTTTTCAGATCATAAATTCCACGCAACTTATATTTTAAACCCTATCAACCATCAACAGCGTGTAAACTACGGTTTTACAGCAGATGCTGAACAGTAGGCACTGATGAAAACCCTAGAAAGCTGCAGAATGTAGGCCACATTTTAAAAAATAAGAAAAAAAGGATTCCAACAAATAAAACTACCAAGCCTCGTAAATTTATCAGACCAAAGTCCAATAACTGATTTTAGCATAAAAAGAAAGAAGATTCTCAAACACAATGCAGACTGACTTTCAAGTCCTAAAATTATAAACCAACAATGCCTACAGCATAGACACATTAACAAAATCTTTTACTGAAAGAACTGGAAGATAACCTAAAACATAGTTGTAAACTTCTTAAATGCAGTGTCTAAATCCATAGCCATGACAAAATAATTTGGAAGGGGGGAGAGCACAGCAGAGGGAGCTTAAGGTTCCGTTACTGGATATTCGAACACAACGTCCTTGCCAGAAAGCTTTCTGTAAACCCCAGAAAATGTCTCAAGCTTGTATTCAGTATTGTTTCGCTCCTTAGGGTCCAGGAATACCTGCACCAAGCAAGAAATAGAATGGAGCCAGCAGATGAAATGAGGAAATGGAGTGATGCAGAAATGCTGAGAGAATGAAGAATAAAAATGCTTCATATTCCTAATTTATTTATTAAAAAAAAAAGAAGAAATCACCTTCATTATTTTAGAACCATCAATTCGGTACTTGATCCGCTTTCCAACAATTTCAGCAGGATACACAACATCCTCCAGCATTGCATCATGAACTGCTGTTAATGTCCGACTACGGGGCCGTTGAACTGCAGAACCTTTCTTTGGTGGCCTCAAAATCCTCCGGGTGGCAATCATAATCACGTCCTATTAATTATATGGATACACGTCAGGCAATACACCAGCCCAAAAAACTACATTTCCGTTTTTAAACCATGAAGGAGATTAGCATGGCATTCAAATCAACTAAAAAAAATCTATTTTCCCATTTTTGAACTATGGAGGAGATTAGCATGGCATTCAACAGCAATTACATATAAAAGAGGCCGACTAAGTTCATTGATATTTTAAACATAAGAAAAGTGATGAGACAATGCTGCCAGATAAATTAGAAACAACATATGAAGCGGCAGACTAAGTTCACGGATATTTCAAACATATGAAGAGTGATAAGAAAACTGCCACCAAACATTCGCCTCACTGTTTAGTGGTGTTTCAATTACGTTTAGAAAAAATTGAATTCTAAATTCATAAGTTGCCACCTTAAAAGAGGCTAATGAGCAAATCCCAAGTTAAAAAAAGAAAAAAAAAAAAAAGAACAAAAGACAAAGAAGGTTTGAACCAATGAGGAGGGTTGATGTTCAAACAGTGATGTCAAGTCGGGAAAGTAAAACTAAGAAAAGAGTCTCCCTAAGGTGAGCTTGAGCCTAGGCAAGACCTAAGCAGGTTTAAGGCAAACCATAAAATAAATATTTAGAAGTCTCTCAAGAAATATTTATTTATTCATTGACTCCTCACTCCATTCACAAACAATTACATATATAAAATAGATAATATATTATTTATTTTGCTAAATTATTTAATTTTTTATTAATTTGAGATTTAAAATAAATTTTGTTTTCCAAGCCCTCCGAAAAAATTACACACACCCCAATAGCACCTAGGCAACCGCCTAGGTGCTGTTTTTTGTGTTTGGGGAGGGTGTGGGAGCATCATCTAAATGACAACTTGACACCACTGAGTTTGACAACTGCTTAATATAATGTTTTCTGCTGGATTAATTGAGGAAACACTATAAAAGAAATAAATTTGTAAAAGAAGCAGGAAACATTCACAAAATACCAGACTATAAGATAGGACCACTCTTAAAGCTGCTCGACAAACTTAAAGCCCATGATTAAGTAAGGAGAAAGTAATCAGCACACCTTTCCACTGAACTTTTTCTCCAGCTCTCTTACAAGCCTCACATGAATTTTGCGGAATGATTTTCTTAATCTGTAGGGTACATGGATAACAACAGCCTTCCGATTCCCAGAAACATCAACCTGACTGCAGTAGAAGGCAAAATGCCCAATTAATTTCATGGAAAAGTAAGAGCGAGGAGTAAATATGAACACAACAGAAAGCTCAATTACTACTTACACAGCTGAATTTATGTAAAGATCCTTCAATTCACTCTTAAGCTCATTACTGGTATTTTCCAGATCAAAAAGTGCCTGCGCATATCAGATGAATCAGAATTAAGATGATAAAAAAACTTCAAACGAAAGTAACTAATGTGGTAGTAAATTATAACAATTACCTGTGCAACGGACTCCTCAAATTCAGAGGGCTCGACGCCTTTGTCTTTCGAGATCTTCCTCAGTGCAGTGTACATCTTGAAACGACTACATACAAGATAGAATAAAGTTGAAAATACTTAGTAATTGAAGAAATAAACTAAAAAGCAATTCTTTAACTTACTTATTACCAGGGTAAACATGAACCTGAATAGAAAAATACCCCAAACCACATCATCTAATTCTACTCACCCAGAGTCGCTCACAAATTAGAAATCCAAAAATCAAAATCAGCTAAAATCGACCTAACTAGGCCGTTCAATAGATCTGAGATCAAATGAAAAGAATCGAAGCATTCTTCACAAAAAGAAATCCTATCAATAACTAACAGCAGCATGCATTCATCTTATTTAATACAAAGATAACCATCTCTACCTATAAATCTACTAGTAAAAGTGAAAAACATGATTAATTCACCGAGAACAAATCTAAAATACATTCCACTATAGATTCAAATGCCTACATAAAACATTATATCAAACAGTACATAATCTGTAGTAATCAATCGCGAACCTTAGGGTTCCAACTAAATCTTGTTTATCCTCCAGAAAACTCACACGAACAAACGATTTCTACGGACGAATAAAGTGAATCTAAAAAAACGAAGCTCTATACACAAGAGCTAAGTCCTACTATATCTCGGAACGCATTAAAACCTAATGACAGACTTGTGAGAATGAACTGAGAAACGTTCATTAGAAACATACAGTGAAAGGTGGAGAAAGAAGAGAAAGAGAAGATCGAGAAAGAAGTAGGGTTACCGGAGGGAGAAGAGAGCGCCGCGCCGCAAGAGTCTGCGCTTCAAGGAGGCTCTGCTCTGATCGCTCCTCTTCCGCTTTGGAAAACAAAGGGCGTCCCTTATGCAACCCAGGGTTATAAGTGTAGTGAATGAAGCCCCGTTGATTTAATTTATTAAGATTCGTGACAGGAAATAATCTAACGGTAGATGCTGCGTACAAGGGTGGGGAGTGTAGGTTTCGGGTGAAATGACCAAAATAGTCGCGAAAGCTACTAGAAATTGCTCTTTTGACAAATTATTATTATTATTTTTATTATTATTATTATTACTATTATTATTATTTCAAACAATGAGCTTAGGTAGGAACTGAAAATATGGCAATGGTTCCTTTTTATACCACATTTCTAGGACCATTTTGGCACTGGTGTTATTTTCATTTTTTGTGTTTTCTTTTTTAATAATGATTAAATTAACTTTTAATTATAGTTATTTAATTTAATTTTAATTTTAATTTTAATTTTAATTTATTTTTTAACATTTTTTTTGCTTTTTCACTCATTTTAATTGTTTACTTTTTAATAAACATGTTTAAATATATTTGTTAATTTTTTCTTCTTAATTTAATATTTTTTCTTGTATTTTTACTCATTTAAAAAGTAAACAATTACATATAAAACTAGTCTACATCCTCTAATATTAAAATTTATAAAACTATGAAATTGACATTACATATAAAATTAAAGATTTTGATCTATTAAATAAATTTAGGTAATGCTCAATAATAAATACCACATACAACTTAATATTTACAATAAAAGTTATATTTACTAAAATAGGTAGCAAAACAACATACAATATGTAATTTTAAAAATATGGTAAATCTAGTCTAGATCCTCTAATATTGTGAAAATATGAAGCAAAATCATTAAATAAAGTGGAAGACTCCTATCGTCTAGCTCTTTTTTGTAAATTTTTGCCTGCGTGTCACAAAAATACTCGTCTACAATCGGATGAGATATAAAATTTAAGTTTTTCAACAAAATTATGTTCTATTTTCTCCTTTCTTTCAACCCCAATTTTTTGGCTTCATCTTGCGTATAAGTCACAAGCTTCTTTAATTTTTGTTTTCATTTTGCATTTTTTACTTCCAATGGAACATGAAGATAGAGTATCACTGTCTTCATCTAAGTTAAAAAAAAAAAATGACAAGCCTGGAGATGCTTCGGTAGACTCAAGGGTTAAAGCATTTGATTGAAAAAAATTAAAATTAATAGATTGCAACTGAGTGATGAGAGCTCTACGAGTATTATGATCTTTAAACTTTTCATATTTTTTGAAAATATTCCATATATAATCAAATCTGGACCCTTTTTTTTATGCTTGAGATCTCAAATGAATAATTTATTTGCCTACTTTAACTGCATATAAATTTTATATGAAGTTAACTATATAATTTATACAAGTAGTATAAAAATAACAATAAAATAATAAGAAGTACTCATAGTATTAGCATTAGAAATGTTGCTCATATTCATATATTCTATTTATCAGACACAACTATTTAATTTTTTTCATTTCAGAAATTATGTTTATAACAACCCAAAATTTTGTAACGCGTGCATACGAAAACATAGTTTTAAAATATAAAATAATAAAAAATTATATTTATTTAAATATATGCATAGACTATGGTTTTAAAAAAATAAATAAAATTTTAGTTGATAGAATTATTGGTAGATTAAAAATCAAAGATTGACTTGAGAAATAAAAATTAAAAATTGGTTGATCGAAATATCGATGAATTAAAATCCAAGATTTGGTTGAGAAAGGGAATTTAACATTGATGGGTTGAAATAAAAAAAATGAAATCAACATAATAATAATAATAATAATAATAATAATAATAATAATAATAATAATAATAATAATAATATAGAGGAAAGAAGAAGAATCCATATTTTGAGTTGGATTCTACGATTTGTGCGTTGAAGAAGAGGAAAGAACGCCGTGAAGGTGAGATCGAGCTGGTGCGATTTGGTTTGGCTTGACATACAAGAAAACAGAGAAATCACGAACAGAGAAGAGGGTTTTCACATTTTGGCGAATCGATCGAAGAAGAAGAGCGCAGCTGTAACACCCCGCCTCCCATGCCCCATCTTACACATCATCTGACAGTTCAACTTTCTTTGATCAAAAATCTCAGGATACCCAGAAGGCGGGCCCGTGCTACATTTTTTTCTTCTTAGACCCCAAATGCAATAGGGTTTCTGTGTACATTAGTCTATGTACAAAATGACATTATGGTAAATAAAATTCTTCATTTATTCATTCGACAATTCCGAATACAATAATTCATTACAACAAAAAATAAATTCAAAGTTTTTACATGATTTCACTTGGGTCGATGTGCCCTATATTGAACTAAATAAAAACTTTCAATAGGTAAATCTCCTTGCAAGCTGATTAATTTCCTGTTATGAAAAATAGGGAGGTGAGCTAAAAAGCCCAGTGAATCATTCCATCTATTTAATCCATTATTCCAACCAGACAATACAAGTAGATCAAACACTTTCAGAGATTAATTCGATTCAACAAATATATTAATTCAGTTGTAATTTAGACCGAACGGGAATACCCTCTGTGCTCCAGATCTAGGGAGAGAGATCAATTCTGAAACTCAAACCCATTTTCAGTGGAATCATTATTGAAACCTGTTCCATAATGGTGTCAGTATTGACAGCTAGTTCAAATTCTACATGGAACACAGAGAGTCTCCTGTATCGGTACGTGGTTGAAATCTTATTCAATCTGATTTTTGTGTGCAAGAGTATAGTAAATAAATATTTCAACAGTAATTAAACATTCCAACAGTATAACATGATAAACCAACAAAAACACAAATTTTCGATTTCTGATGTAGAAGATCGTACAAGACGCATCTACAAAGCATACTCTCTCAAATAGGAAAAACGACTTTTGATTTCTGATGTAGAAGATCGTACAAGACGCAACTACAGAACATACTCTCTTGGTCATGCAACATGATAATTGAATGACATAAATGCAAAGAACT
>JAJIYU010016568.1:0-12094 GCA_030144865.1 Tinospora cordifolia | reverse complement strand
TTGTGTGTGTGCTGCTGCTCATGTGGGTGCTGCGCAGTGGGTGAAGAAGGAGACGACTGCAGCAACTGAAAGCAAGGGAAACGGCAGGGATGTCGAACAGAGAAGCCGAAGCGATGAAGATGATGAATGGTGTTGCTGGATGTGGACCGAAACAGGGGCTGGCTGGACGGTGAAGAGAAGCAGTTTTTCATGTTCTGGTGATCAGTGGAACGAGAACTGGTGTGTTGACCGAGTTCATAGGTAAGAAAAGGATTTAAATTTTGAATTATAGACCATAGGTATATTATTTGATCACCAACGTGGAATAGGATTTATAAATATACTTTGAATTAGATTAATAAGAAATTATATAATATGAATAAAATTATTAAGGAATTTGAATTAGATGAACAAATTAGTACGTGTTGGTTAGAACAAAGAAAATTTTATAGTGATAAGAGTCTAAAATAACACTATCGCCAACTAATCTAGGAAAAAATTTGTGTACTCAAATAAACATAAATTGGAACTAAGAATTTGAGAATGCTAGAATTAATTAATAAAGTTTTCTAATGCTCTAAAGTTAATCAAGAAAATTAAAAAGACGTTTAATTTTAATGGACGTAATTTAGTATATTTAGATAAAGATGAAACTATTATAGAATTCATCGTCATTATAATTTGAATTAGAATCAAAGCTAAAGTAAATAAATTGATGGGCATTGATTTGAATAATAAAGTGTTATAATAACAAAATACTAAGTTGTATGAAAATAAAAGAATTAACTAAAGTATCTTTATGAATTTAAATATTTAAATTTAGTAGTAAAGAAATGGAAAATTTATTTATTCGAGCACTGAATTATTAAAGTAGATAAATACTAAAATTAAAAAAATAACTAAATAATAATTATTCAAATTAGCACTATAAGCGATTTCGCTAAAATCTTAGGGCTAGAAGGGGACTAGAAGGGGACTAAAGATTCGACAAATAAGAAGTCTTATTTTGTTCGTAATCATTTCATGAATGATTTAATTACAACATAAATTGAAGAATACTTAATTACCAAGAACATGAGGTGATTACTAAAATCACTTTGATTAGTTAAAAGAATTACTAAATAATAAGTAGTGAAATTAGTGTGGAACTTTAGTTAAGAAATTATCATAATATAATTACTATTGCAGATCGATTTTCTTAGGATGATCATTTGCAACGAAGAGAAAGCCCTAAAGAATCGGCAAGACCAGGTGGGCGTGATTTTCTCTCTCACGTGTATTATGCGGATTTAAAATTCAAGACATTTGTTTGAATAGGTTTTAGGATGTTAATGTTTTTGGAAAAAGATTGATTTGAATTGTTGGTATGGTTGAATGAAGTTTGATGATTGGCTTCTCATCTTGGCATACTTGTATGTGAGATTATGCTTTTAGATTTCATCATTGATCATTTATCTTACCATGTTATTGTCTGATATTATTCGTTTTGCTTGCTATGATATGAATGATGTTTTGGTGTGATTGAATCAACTGTATTAAACTAAAAGAAAACGAAGGTTTATTAAGAATCCACGTACCGGTGCGATTGACGAGCCGCAAGGCGGATCGTAGGTATTCCCACCCTGAGTTGACTATGACAGCTAGAAGTCTTTGGGAGACAATACGACGTCATGAAAATTACTCTATCTCTCTCTTGGACTGTGATACTGAGATATGATTGATTTTGGATGGTACCACCTGAGGCTTCTATGACTATGATTTGATTGGATCACAGGGAATACCGAGAGGCATCTCAACTCTCTTCCGGTCTTAACTACAACCAAAACCAAACAACTGTTTGAAACGCCTAATGTTTGGAAGTGTTTGTAATGTTTTGGATTGGGTCTGTATAATGCATGCGATGTGCAGGAATGATCCACTGGGCTTTCGAGCTCACCCATTATATTTTTCAGGTACACTTGGACGTAGGATCTATGGACCACGTCAGAAGACCCGCACTTTGTTTGGACACCTCATGGGGAGGTCGTCGGGGATAGGTGATTTGGAAGTCTTGCTTTAAATATTTCACTGGATTATTGTAACATGTTTTCATTGGTTTAATTTCAATTGTTCATTTTTCGATGGTTTTCCTCGTTTAACAAATTGGTTTAACTGAATAGTTTGAAAAGTGTTTCGGCTGCTTTACTTAAGATTTATTTGAAAGAACTATTATGATTTTCTATCTTGTACATGATATCTTTATAGACTTTGACTTGCGAATTAAAGATTTTGAATTGAACTTTGAAGAAAAGATATTTTTGACAGAAAAGACTTTTAGTAGCATCTCGATTTTCATCGGGCGACGATCCACACGTGATAAAACACGTGAATGGAGGTCCGGTCGAAAATTGGGGTGTTACAGCAACTCCTGCTGTATAATATTTGGTGGCTGCTTATATTTTAGGAATGGATCTTGTGACTGCTTCCTAGGATTTTTCTGAGTATGAATAGCATCCTGCAGCTCTTTCATAACATACTCAAGCTTCCTATGTGCTTGTATAGCCTCCCCTTTAGCAAGTTCAGCATCTTTAACTTGAATATTAGAAGGTCTGGCCTTTTCAATTTCTCTTTGATCGCCAGCTTGTATCATATTATCCTTCTTGCATTCTCGCACTTCAATAAGGGGCTTCAATGAGCTATAGATGTTGAAGAGAACTCGTTTGGCATTCATTTGCAGTGTGAGCTCTCCCCTAGCGACATCTCTTAGGGCCTGACTAGTAGCTAAGAACGGTCGCCCAAGAATCAGTGGTATCTCCCTGTCTTCTTCCATATTAAGAACTACAAAGTCAGCTGGGAAGATAAACTTATCCACCTTTACTAGAACATCCTCAATAACGCCTCGTGGATAAGTGACAGAACAATCTACAAGTTGAAGGGTAATACTAGTTGGTTTGATCTCTGATAGGCCCAACCAGTGGTATACTGAAAAGGGCATGAGATTTATGTTGGCCCCCAAGTCACAAAGAGCTTTATCAAATATATTAGTGCCTATGTTTTGCACGAAATATTGAAACTCCCTCGATCTTTTAACTTCTGAGGCAGCTTTTTTTCTATTATAGTACTACACTCCTCTGCCAACCACACAGTCTCATGATCTACCTGCTTCTTATAAAACCTCTATGGAAAGGGTAACGGAGGAGACTCAAGGTATTTGTTGCCTTGAATAGTGATGTCGAGATGTCTAACCTTCTTCTTTTCATCATCAGTAGGTGATGGATCAGTTGACTCAATATGAGCTGTCCTTTTAGAATATATAATCTCATCAACTAGGATAGGAGGGCTGGATGGAATTGGTGGTCTTTGAACTTCTTTCCCACTTCTTGTAGATATGGCATTACAGCTTTCTTTAGGATTTACCTGAGTGTCACCAGGAAAGGAGCTTCGCTGCTGATTGGAGAATGCTTGGGCTATCTGTCCCATCTGAGTCTCAAGGTTCTTTACAGTTGCATTCATGTTTCCCATTTGTATTTCCAAACCTGAGACTCTGTTGTCATTCTAATCTATTCTTCCAGTTAATTCTTTAAGGAAACAAGCTTGCATATTCATGATCTCTTCCAGTTTGTTTTCCATAGATGGTTTCTTTTCAAATAGACTCTGTTGAGGGACATAACTCGATGGAGCTTGTTGGACATTTCTATTATTCGCATAAGAGAAGTTTTCATGTTAACGGATCCCCGGATGATAATATTGAGGAGCATTGGACCCCTATTGTTGACCTTGATAATTATTGAATCTGTTCACGGCATTTAACTATTATATAGAAGCTTCTGCATTAAAAGAGACCTTATGTGCTTCTGTTATAGCTAAAATAGATTGCTCTGAAGAGCCTGAAACTATCTCTTGCCCAATTTCTCAGTTAATGAATTCATCTGTTGGGTCATAGAAGCTATCTGGGTTTGCAAAGCTGTAATCTCATCAACCTCATGTACTCCACCCCGTTTCACGGATCCTCTATCTGTGCCATATCCATATGTGTTAGCTGCTATATCTTCAATGAGGTGAGTGGCCTCTGTAGTAGACTTTCCCATCAAGGAACCACTAGCAGCTAAATGAACCAAAGCTCTAGTACGTGGTGTCAAACCACTGTAGAACATCTGAATTTGTAGCCAAGGAAGATAGCCATGTTGTGAACATCTTCGCAGTAAATCCTTAAATCTCTCCTACGCTTCATAAAGGGACTTGAAGTCTGACTGCTTGAACGAATTGATTTCACCCCTAACTTGATGAACCTTAGCAGGAATAAAATGCTTTAGCATGAATTTCTGTCCCATCTCTTTCCAAGTGGTGATGTTACCTGGTAGGAGAGTTTGCAACCATGTGCATGCCTTATCCCTTAAAAAGAAGGGAAAAAGTCTCAATCTCGGCTGATCTTCAGTCACACCATTCATCTTGACAGTATCACAAATTTCCATGAATGAGTTCAGGTGTGCCATCGGATCTTTAGTAGCCAAACCCCCAAACTATTGTTGTTATACCATTATAATTAAAGAGGGCTTCAACTCAAAGTTATTGGCATTGATGGGTGTTTTGGCAATTCCAGAGTAATTATTAAGCACGGGCTTGAAAAAGTCCCGAAGAGGTGCTTCACCATCAGTACCAATTGCAGATTTACTACTCTCAGCCATATCAGATCTATGGCTTTTAGTCTTCAGCTGAAATTATCGAAGTGTTTTCAACCAGTTTGGATTGCAATCACTCAACTTTGTTGAGTTTCCACTCATTAATAACCTGAAACACCACAAGCAAAGAAAACAAATCAAGTGTAGCGAGCCAACGAATTAAATAAATAAAATAAAGAGAATAAAAATAGAGAGAATAAAACAAAAAAAAAAACAGACAATAATAAATAAAATAAATAAATAAATTACATTGAAACAACGCTAAATAAAAATAAAAATAAACTAAACTAACTACAATTAATAAAATGCTTTAAAAAAATAAATAAATAAGAATAAAAATTAAAATTAAAAAAACTGAAATATGCTAAAAAATAACAATAACAAAAATAAAATAAGCTAAACTAAAAAAATTGCTTAACGAATAATAATAATAAAATAAAACTAAACGAGAAAACTAAACTAAACTAAATGAATAATTAAAAAATAAAACAATTAAAACGAAACACAAATAATTAAATAAGAATAATAGTAATAATAAAAAATAAAACAAAACTGAATTGAATTAACTAATGAAATCAAGTAAACAATAAAAATAATTTTTTAATACCTTTTATAAATAAATTATAGAAATTGACTAAATTAATTTTATGCCTAAAAAAATAAAATAATTAAAGCTAAGATAAAGTAAAAGTAAAATAAAAAAGGTAAAAAAAGAATAATCAAAAACAAAATACTAAACTAAAAATAATTAATGAATTAATAAAAAAATAATAACTACAATAGATTAATAAAACAAAAGACGGAAAAAAAAGAAAGAAAAGAAAAAAAAAGAAAAACTAACCTAAAAAGAAAAGAGAAAAAAAACTAACCTAAAACTTACCCCAAAAAAATAACGATTAACTAACCTAAAATTAAATAATAAAAATTAATAATAACTAACCAAAAGAAAAAAAAATGACTAACCTAAAACTAACCAAAAAAATAAAATAATAACAACAATCTAAATTAACTAAACCAAATAAAAACAATCAAAACTAACTAAACTAATTTAACCTAAAATAATCAATTGTTATAAAAAAACAAATTATTGACTTAAACTATTAAATTATAGAAATGAGTTGAATCTAATAAAAATAAAAAATAAAATAAAATAAAAATCCTTTATTAAAATTTTAACCAATTTCAATTGGTTTCAAGATTATTAATACCGTTCCCTGACAACGACGCCAAAAACTTGTTGGGATCACTGCAAATATATATGATCGCAATAGTAATATATTCGGTAAATACCGGATTATCGTCCTCTGGGAACGGTTTCTGGTTAATATCTTAAATCTCAATCTAATTTTAATCTCAATTTTATTAAGGCTTAAAATCAAATTAAATATCAAAAACTTTAAATTAAATTTAAAATTAAATTGAAAACAAGTAAATATTAAATTAAAAAATATATGAATTAAAATTTTAGGATAGTAAAATATCATGTATTGACTTTTAATGTTTATTTCAATTAATCTAAATTTTGTTCTTGTAGGTTGTAGCACAAATAATTAAAATTCTCTCCCGAGGTGCCTTAATCCTATCAATTAAATTGCCTAATACCCCCTCCTGAGGCGTACAGTCAATAAACTAATGCATTAAAAATATTAATCACGTGCAACCTCTTACAAAATTAACAACTTCTCGATCAATTAATTCAGATAGGTCTATATTCTCATTATCTAATTATTGAACCTCTCTCCCGAGTTAATTTAATAATCTAAATTCAATTTATAGGTGATCAATCAATAAAAAGCATTAAGCACACAAAATATGAAACAATACCTCAAAATAAATTAATCAAAATAAAAATCAAAAGTTCATACAATCTAAATTACATCTTAGAAATAAAAATATTTAGCCAGACATATTTAAGAAAATATCAAATAAAATATTAAATATAATAAAGATCATACTAGACAAAACTTTGATCTTGTTCTTCAATTCTGTTCTTCACTTTTCTTCTCTCTGATCTTCAATAACTGCTTTCAAACTAGAATCATAAAGCTCGAATTGAATGAATGCAAAATTTATGTATTGGCCTCTTTATATATAAATTTTTAGACTCCTTATTAGACTATAACTCTAAATTGTAATCAAGAGCTAATCAAAAAATCACGTATTGCGTTGTAATTTGTATTTTTGTCTTGGTTTCCAATCTTGCCCTTGCTTCTTCTTTATATTTACACTCCTTGCCCACCAAATTTATGCAACTTTAATTCATGTGTTGTGCTCCAATTATTCTAAACCTGCAAAATAATTGAGAATCCTTCCTTGGACATTAAATTAAAAATATAAATAAATATGTAAGAAAAAAATTATATTAAAATGTGACGACCTATGTTTTTGGCATAAGATTGACGGATCCGGCGTATATGTACTCTATGTATTTTCTGAAATTTTAATGAGAAAATACAAAATTTTTCTAATTTTTTCCAATTTTGAATTAATTATTAATGAAAATGGAAATAATATGAGAAAATGTAATTTTAAGGAGAAAATATACGAAAATATTAGAGAAATGTGTTTTCTTGATAAAAATAATTTATAGATTGATTTATGAATTTTTGGAACAGTTATCAAATTTTTATAATGATAAATGAAATTTTTGAGAGAAAAATATAAATTTTTGGGAAATTATTCAATTTTTGGAGAAAAAATTGAATAAATGATGAAATGAGGTATAATGGTAGTATTTTGATGGAAATGGTTGAATGAGTGAATTTTATAATTTTAGAAAAAAAATGCAAATATATATATATATATATATATATATATATATATTGGATGTATGTATAAGAGGGAAATAAAACAATAAAATAATTTTGGGCCGGCGCACGAGCCGAATGGCCGGTCGGGCCCCAGGCCCGACCCAGCGCGCCCTTGCAGGCCCAGCATGGGCCGGCCCAGGCACCCAAATGGTCCCCCCCCCCCCCCCCCCTCTTTTGTCCTCTTGTACGTGAAATATTCGATTTTTGGACGATTTTTGACGAATTTTCAGTAGATTTTTCAGCACAAACCATGAGAGTTCATGGTTTAGATCCATGATTTTGGCCATCACTTCATAGCCTCCTTTTTGGCCAATGAAGGCTACCAACTAGGCATCTAACATGCGAGGTTGAGTGCTACCTGAATAGCCACATGTCACCTTCATCTTTGCTAAGCAAGCACCCCCATGTAACAAAAAGGTCTTCTTTGAGCTCCAATCCAAAAATTTCAAATTTTGTAACCAACTCTCATAGCTTAGATCTTCCTCAATTTATAACCAAATCCAGCAAACTATAGCTTGATTTGAAGCTTGTACCACCATCTACAAAGTTCCACAAATGGCTTGCCCAATCTTGGACTTGTTTGAAGTAGAAATCATCAAAAAAAGGTGTTGTTCACACTGTTCAAACCCAGAAAAACTAGAAAGTGTGTGCTGGAACCACCTTTGGAGCTTTGGACCTTGGCATTTCCAGTTCCTTTTTGGAGGTAAATTTGTTCATTCTCCTCATTTTCGTATATACTTTGACCTCCAAGAGTTAGAGAACAAAATATAGGGCCTTGTACATGATTTTCGGACCCTTGAAGTTGATTACTTACTCACTGTCATAGTTGTGTAACAAAGACAATTGGAGCAACCTTGGGAAAGTTCACTCTTGAACCACTCTAGGCACGTCCCTGAGGTAAAAAGTCTATCATTCTACTCCTTATCATGAGTATTCAAGTGGCCAAGTGGTAGGAACCAGAAATTGAAACGTTTAATGTGTTTTACAAGTCACTGTTGCTAACTGTTAGACATACTGTTGCAACAGTGCCTACAGAAACAATTTGAGACCAGAATAGGAGCTATACTTGGGACACCAAAAGGTACCCTTTCGGGCTAGAACCAGAGGCATTGTAGACCCCATAGTAGAGGTTCCATAAGGTATAAAGACTTGACCTTAAGCTCTTGTGGACGTGTTTCGTTATACATGCAAATATGCCATGATTGTAGGGTGCTAGAATAGATTTCTTGTGTTCCTTAGAATATGACAGAATATTGATGGAATTGTAGACATGTTTTTGATGTTGCATGTTATTGATTCGAAGTGTTTGTGATTCATGGATGTGTTATGACCTGTAAACTACAATTAGACACAAGAAACAACCCATAGAAATTATGATTTAATGAGGGAAAGAATGCTAGAAAGATAGTGGAATCTATGCACCCAGAAATTTCCTGCAATCTGGCTGAAATTTCTGAGATAAAATTGACTGACCAAACCTTGATAGATTGAGCTGAAATTTGGTGGAGAGACCCTTAGATATGTCTAGAAGTTGCCTAAAAAATTTCAGAGCATTCTGATAAGTATAGGTAGGTCAATTTAGGCAAAAAGACACTGCCTGTCACAGGGTATATGGGATCTATACAGACTCTGTATTTCTACCTGGAAACCCTAGTAAATGAAGTCCAAAAATGGTGATTCAAAATTTTGGAAAAACTTTAGGGAGTCTAGAACAGATTTGCAAGGTTTGACATAAATTTGATGTACGGATTGCCCGCAAAAAAATTGGGAAAATGGTTGCGCAGATAGGGCTATAGGCTAGTGTTGTGCCTAAGTTATGAGAATTGGGAATATTGGCTCTTTTTGGCCCAATTGACCCCATGAAAACCAAAAATTGACTAGTAGGGACTCTGTTGACCAGCTAGATCAACAAGTGATAGGTTGACTAGGGTTGACCGAGATTGACCAAGGTCAATCACATTAACTTAGCAACTAAGGCAAGTGGAACAAACATAGGTGAACTATTCTTGCCTAGGTCAAGTTATTGATTGACCAATGATGTACGGATAGAATGAGCCAAGTCCCATGTTAATGATACGAAGTTATGACAATTTCGCAGGACCCAATACTAGCGAGACGTGACCGATCGCGAGAGGAGTGTCATGAGCGGAACATCCCTGTGAGTAGTTTGATTCATGTGTCTTCTGTGATTTTTATTCCTTGCATAAAACTTGCATGATATGTCATGGTTTCAATGATTTCACCAGGTTTAAATATATCTGATTGGTTTTGAGATGGTTAGATGTACACGGTAGTGAGACCAAGGGCTCGAGGTTCGAGCGCGGGGTCAGGGTACATGATGAGATCTGACTCGAGGTTCGAGTGCAGGGTTAGGGCGTATGGTTAACACGCCTAGCTTCCAACCCGCTCGAGTGATGACACTTGAGGACTGAGCGCAGGGTTAGGGTGTTTGAGAAGCACGCCTAGCTTATGACCTGCTCAAGTGGCCAGTACGCCTGACTTACGAACCGCTCGAGCGATGACCATAGGTTGGGTTGTTGAGTTAACCTAGCCTGGATACGTTTTTTTTTTAACTGTCATGGATTTGAGATGTTTTATGAAACTGTTGCACTATTTATAACCGTTTTTATGCTAGGCCATGCTTTTGAATGTCATATCATCTTTACTGCTCACACATATTGCATTGTTTTGGAATACTGGTTATGGATGACATGCTGAACTTCCTACTCATTGAGCCACGTTGATTATAGGCTCACTACTTCATCACCATTTTAGGTTCTACGGCGGCCGACAAGGGGAAATGCGTAGTGATTGCCTGATTCCCTGACGATTCTCTTCTCAGCTTATTTTGGTTTTTTTTTAGGTTGGTCGTTATTGTACTAATGTAAATGGTCAAACATTTATTTTGGACAAAATTGATGTAAATAAAATGCTTCCGTTTTGGTTGTTGCTTACTTTTGCGTTTAATTGTTCCAATTATTCTAATATCGTCTGATCATATGAGAATTGCAAAGGGCTTAACAGTGGTCGGGTGAACTCGTCTTGGCGAGAAGGTTCATCAGGCCACTGTGCCGGCCTTGGGCTTAGAGCAGGGGTCCCGACATAAAATACTCTAAATGCATAAGTAATATGTAATATGAATATAATTAATCATGCATCTAACTATGAGTAATTATATCATATTTTCTACCTAAACTCATGTAAAACATATGTAAAAAATATATATAATAATGTTAGTATGCAATGCAATTAACAATGATCGCATAGGCATAAGCATTAAAGTGCAAATGGCCAAATACATGCAAATAATTGTGAAGCATGCAGATTGACTGTGAACATATGATCCCGATAGCATAATCATGATGATAAATGAATTCATATGAATGATTTTATATTATCATGAAATGTGATACCATAGACTATATACAGATAACACAATTAATATGTAGATGTGTACGAACAAGATATCCATTAATAAGAAAAAGGAAAAGGATTGAATAGAAAAACTCTCGAGCATTTGATAATCTCAAATGTGCCTATATCAATGGAACGGGTGACTCATTATTTGGATTTCGACGAATCCTTTCTTTAAACGTAAGAAGATTATGTAAACACTTACTTGAAATCTCACTTATCAGATTCCATTATGGAAGAATTGCCCACATTTTTTTTTCTGAGGAATTGGCCATGTTAAGGCTAACCTTTAGGGGTCATTGATAATCCACTGATTCTATTATGATATGTTTTTTTTTTTTTGTTTTTTTTATGGAAAAGCCTCTTCTGTGTGGATTTAGAATGAGGGTTGGGGCCTATTTTCAAAAACCCTCATCTATATGAAATATCCCATAAATTTACAAAATTTGTGAAATAAATAATTATATAAAATTCAAATAGAACACAATTAAGTATGTGTTTGTATAGAAAAAGTATATATAAGATACAATTAAAAAAATAAAATTTGGTAAAATTAGCACATAAAATAAGTTCAATGTTTACTAATGAAATGTAATACAAATGAACACAAAAAATTAATAAATAATCAAATTAGGATTAATAAAATCAATGGACTAGATCAAATAAATGGAGTAAGTAGTGGATTTAAACACTGTTTAATTAAAAATTGACATATAACAAGTATATGAATGAAGAATAATTTAAGAAAACAAGGTGGGAGCACGAGAAAAATGTAAGGGACGTCCCATGTAATAAATACATGCAGAGGCATTGCCCTAAGGGCAACTGCAATGCTGGGTTATTGAGCGCCAAGCTGGCGCTCAATAACCCAGTCTACATCAGACGTCCATTGCTGGGCGTCTGACGTTGGCGATTAATCACCGAGCGCTCGATGATTGTTTTTTTATTTTTTATTTTTGCTTTGGGTGCTGCAGGCGCTGAGCACCTGCAACGCCCAGCTGGTACGTGGGGCTGCTGGGCAGCCCCAGCAACCCCACGTACACACACACACACACACACACACACACACACATATATATATATATTATAAATAATTATTTATATATTTTTAAATAATTAAATTTAATAAATAAGTTTAAAATTAATATCTTGAATAAAAATTACAATCTATTTATTTTAATTTATAAAATAATTACTTAAATAAATAATTGTAAAAATAATATTTTAAATAAA
>JAJIYU010016567.1:0-12085 GCA_030144865.1 Tinospora cordifolia | reverse complement strand
AACCTTCGCACTTGGCTTCTCCTTCCCCTCGCTTCCTCCCATCCTCCTGATCGAACCGAAACAACAAAATAGAACGCAATGTTCCTACCATTCCCAGTTGTTAAGTCGCTTTCCCAGAGAAACTAGAAAAGGAAGAGGCTCTCTCTCTCTCTTCGTGGTTGAATAAACCAAAAAACACTTCTTTGAGAAAATTGGTGATTTGTTAAACAAAAACGCAGCCAACTCTTTTCATGTAATCATTCTACTCTGTTTTTTTTCCTAAATTATTTTAAAAATATCATCTTCTTCTCCTTTCTTTTTATTTAAAATTATAATTTTCATGACATCTCCAATTTATTATAATGAAATTGTATAACTTTTATATCATTTTAATATAAAGTTAACACTAAACAAAAAAAAATAACATATTTGCATTATTTTTATTTTATATATTATTAATATTGTTTTTTAACCATTACTAAAAATAAAAAAGTAAAATTTAAAAAAATGTCAAAGTAGTGCTAGTTTCAAAGTGATCGTACAGTTAAAACACATTTTTTATTAAAAATAATAATAATAAAGACTTTCATAAAAATAAAATATTTTTTTTGCATTTTTTCATGTATTTGATGGGACTTAGATAAACTTTTTAACGTAAGTATATCAAACAAGTTTTTTCTCGTTTATAAATTTTAAATATTCTTGAATACAATAACAAATACGAATTTAAAACTGTAAATCAATTAGAAGTAAGATTATAACATACTCTAATTTTTAAATTTAACCGGAAAGATTATACAAATTAAAAACAAATATTACATTATATTGTTTAGAAATAATTTATTTCATTTTTAAATGGTTGAAAATTATATTTTTGAATTCACTTAAACTAGGGATAGCCAAGTATTTTCTTTTGAATAGACTGAAGTGAAAACGTTTTCTAAACAAACTTGCCAAATAAAGAACATTCATTAACCAAGAATAGAAAATACACACAAATGAAAGGAGGTATAATACATGATTTAGAAACTAAGGCTTAATGTTGTAAAGAGAATGTAAATTTCAAAATTTAAACAAAGATATCTACTTCCATCAAGTCAACCAAACTTTATAAATTAACTTATTCAGATTTCAAATATTCAATTCAACAAGGTGACTAAAAAAAAGGACTTGTTTCACATCACTTCCATCTCTTGGAGCTTGAGATTATATACAAAGTAGTTCCCAACATTAATCATTCACAATTTTTTTGTTAAAGAACGGAAACAAGGTAGTAAAGTGATGATGCAAAATTTGACCAACAGCAAACAAAATAAAACAAATCAAAGTAAGGTGAGATTAAGGTAGTGTTTGGTAACTCTTATTAAAACCTCTTATTTTAATTAGTCTTATTAAAATAGAGCTTTGAAAAAATTAGAGTGTTTGATAACTTAATTTTTTTCCTCTTATTTTTAAAGTCTTTTTATGAAATAGAGGAAAAACCTCTTAAATAAAAAGCAAGATTTTTTTTTGCTTTTTTGAAATAAGAGGAATGTAAAAAGGTTTCAACACTTTCCAAGATAAATATAATTTTTTTTTGGAATGTCCAAAATAGCCTTGTCAAGCTATTTAAAATAATTAATTCAATCTAATTTTAACTAAAAAATTTTTATTTATATGCTTGTCAAAATTAACCCATTTTGTATTTATTAATCTTGTAATTAAAATACAATTAACCTATTTGTATTAATTAATCTTGTAATATTGTAATTAACAAAAAATATAACTAATTAGTTAATAACTTTCTATACTATTAAGTTGTTTAAAACTTTTTAAGATGTAATATTTTCAAAATGAGAATATTAAATTAAATAAATTTAAAATGTTGGTTTTAATAAATAATAATATAAAAAAATATAATTAAATATTTATATTCATATCATTAATAAATATATTATGTAATATGATTATATTTATAAATATTTTTTATATAAAACTAATAATTTTTATTTAAATGACTTGAATTATTTATACAATAAGAAAAAATAAATAAAAGTTTGTCAAGCTTCCTTAATAAACACTCTAATTTTAAATAAGAGTTTTTTATATTATTATTATCAAACACTTTATAAAATATAAGCTCTTATTTAATTAGTTCTACTATAAAAAGTCTTAACAAATAAGTACTAAATATTTAAGAAGTAGAGTTATCAAACAAGTCCTAACACTAATTTTGAGAGATAAACAAAGAAATACCATTTTTATTACCATAGTAATTTTTCTACAAAGAATCATAGAGATTAGAAGAAGGGAAGTGTGTTTAAACTTATAATATACAAGTGTTTATTCAATAAATATGACTTAGTGTCATAATTTTCTTATAACATATGTAGATAGTTGCCAGTCTTGGTATAATTAAGTAGTGTTTTTAACAACTGTTTTCCCAACATCTTATTAAAAAAGAGCTTCACCGTTAGTATCTCTCAATTCCTCAACTTCTTTATTGTCAAGTCAAAGATCACCACTAGTTATTCATAATACAAGCCATCTTGTCTTTAGATCAAATTGTTTCAAGTCTAAGACATGAGATGGGTTGAGGTGATACTACATTAACGTCAATACATGAAATACGTCATATACTTCCACTAGCTGGGGTGGAAGCACCAATGAATATGCTACTGGACTCATTGTCTCAAAGATCTTAAAGAGTCCAATAAATTTGAGAGTTAGCTTAACATGCATTACAAATCCAGTCTGGCCCTTTTAAAGTGAGAGTTTCAAAACTCAATAGTCGATGGTTGCCAACATTGAATTCCAAGGCCTATCACTTGTTATCTACGTAGTTAAGTCTTAGGAGCCTACAATTTCTGTTGGAGTTATTTAATCTTCGTGGGGTGCTCTTGTACTAATTTTCGACCTAGTACACCTTCATCTCCAACCTCAATGCAATACACTAGAGATCCACATGGCCTACTATATAACAAATTGAACGGTGTCATGCAAATATTGTATTAATAATTGTTATTATACATGAACTCATATAGAAGAATGTGATCCTCCCAGCTGCCACCAAACTCTGGTACCCATGCTCAGAGCATATCATCTAAAATCTATGTCAACCTCTTAAATTACCCATCAAATTGAGGGTAGATTGTTGAACTGAGATTCACCTAAAACCCAATTGTCGTAGTAATCACTACTAAAATTAGGTTATGAATCTTGGATCTTTGTCTGATTTGATGGATATTGAAACACCGTGTAATCAAATTATCTCATGAATGTACAACTTGCTAATTTGATGAACATAATCCCTATTGTCCATCAAAAGGAAATGAGCAAATTTCATCAACCTGTCCAAAATTGACTATATTGTAGTGAGTCTTCACTATGTCTTGGGTAGTCTTGTAATGAAGTTTATAGTTATGTGATTCTACTTCCACTAGAAAATGAACAGTGCCAGTAATTGTCCTATGAGTTTTTTATGCTTAGCTTTCACTTGTTGACGTAATTCACATCTCTAGCGTATTCTAATAGTAAGTGTGTTTTTTGTCTTCATACATTTTGTTTGCACTTGGATGAACAAAATATTTGCACCTATGCATCTCCACAAAGCACACTTTGTCTTAAGAGTGGACTAGTCGGTACCCATGGCTTACCTTTAAACCTAGTGCACTATTAGAATCGACCAACCACTGCTCTTAAGTATGCTCGGTGAGCACTATTTAGGAGAAGAAATGAGAATTGTTGAATGTCATTTATCATTGTAAGTATTTATAAGCTATAGTGATAAGTTGTTCATGTCACATGCTAGGACAATTAAATTGAGATGGCTATTAGCTTTCTTTTCCACTCAACCACTATGGGGACAAGAGTATTGGGGTGTTAAAGAATATGCGATGCTCCTTTTTGCTTGGCTCAAAAAAGTGAAAAGGAGAAAACACATGTTTAAGGCATCTTAAGGTGACATGAAACGGTCATGCAATGAGAATGCCCACAACCACTTTCTACGTAAAGTCCATGAGCATCATCGGCACATTTGTCAAACCAAATGACATCATCGAAAACTCATAATGCCCAACTCTTAGCTGGCAGTAGCCAAATTGTAAGTCAACCTTTGAAAACACCTTACTACCCTTTAGTTGATCAAACAAGTTATTAGTGCGGGGGGAGTGGGCACTTATTCTTAATTGTCATTTGGTTCAGCTATCGATTAATCAATATATAGGAGTAAGCTCTCTTTTTTCTCATTCACAAATAGCACTACAACTCCTTAGGGTGACACAATCAAAGTAATAAAATCCTTTTTTCAAAAAGTCTTCGAGCATAACCTTCAGCTTTTGTAATTTCCTATGTTTCATCCCACACAATGCCATCCATATCGGTATAGTGTGATAATCAACTTGATAATAAAATTAATCTCCTTCTTGGGAGGTAAGCTAGTGTAACCCTTGCCTTCCGTCTTGTGGCCCACATCATTCGCCAATGATAGTTCAGCATGTTTTCATCACATGCAAGCCTATTTGTGGCAATAAGTTTCCTCGGGCGTTATTTCTTTTCTCTATTTCTTTTTCACTGTTCCAACTCTATGAGCCTTACTGAACAACATCAACTCACGAAACATAAGAAAATTCATTGATAAAACGAATCAATAACAATTTTTTTGAAAATTGATAAATCACGTGGTATGGAACGATCAAGTTTATTACATTGATTTGAACTTAATAACTTTAATAAAAAGGGAAACTAAGGTTAACATGTCCAATCATAAACACTTCATGAATACTAACACAATATACTTTGACTACATAGCTTCTATTTAAAAATTTCCTGAAAGATTAAAAAAAAAAGGGTGAGCTAAATAATCTAATGGATCATTCCAAATATTTAACTTAGTATTTCAAACAAATAAAATGTACATAGTATATATTTTAAAAGATTAAGTGATTCAAAAAGTTGTTTATTGTTAGTTGACATTAAAAACTGAAAGGAAATATGCCCCAGTGTTCCAATTCGAGGGAGAGAGGTCAACTGCGGATGCTCAAGTCCCTCATAGTTGACGTGGGGTTAAATTCAAACCCCCAGTTCACATTACTACACAATATTAAAACACTCACGATGAAAAATTGTCATCATGCCAGTACGTGGTTATGAACTTTGTTAATCTTTCTTTAATGATTAATCATGTCAATAACAATTTAGAAACATGAAGATCATCATGTAAGCATCTAAGCATGATATTCATATCAACGAACACACAATGATCATGGCATCACATAAGTATATATCATAAGGCATGCATACATCATTCAAACATGGCATGTAAATTCATGGCATATTTCTAAACTTAGCAAGCATTCATGCACATAATATTTGAATCAGGATAGTAAGGTAAAATTTAGAATTCACTTTCACCTTATACATTTAATCCTGTTGATCTTGAAAATCCAAGCTCTTTGATCCTTCAACCTTAAAAATCAAGACTAATGGGCTATTAACGTGTTTCTAAAATTCTTAAATCACAATCTAATGGTTCCTTACCCTGTATGGTTCATAATGATTTAAGAAATCACCCTAGATGAGTCTAAGTATGATCTTGGGTCTGAGTACTGCAGTAGAGGAATGAATTACCACGATAGTCTATGTAAAAGTAAAAAGCAAGAATCTTCTGGCCTTATCACGGTAAGCTACTGTAGTAACCATGATGCATTTTCAAAGTTTGGGTACACTACTACGATAGTTTGATTGAATTTTCCCAAAAACATGTGAAAATGATGACACTACCGCGGTAACTAGTATGAAACAAAATTTTATAGGTTTGTTTCTCTCATCTCTTGTGTTTCTACGATCATGGCATCCTACTACATTGACTTTTATACCAATAATCATGTAATTAGGACTGAGACAAGGTTATTATATCTCTGTTGGATCGTTGACTCCTTCAATTGATCAAAACACTCGCCCTACTATAGTTTTGTGATGAAAACTCTCTTTTTCTCCTTCCTGTAGCTCCAATTGTTGTATAGAATAGCTAGGACATGAAGAGAATGCTAAGAAACTATTGGGAGAACAAGAAGATAATTGTTTCATTCTTGCTAGGATGAGGATGATGTTTCACAAGCTTGAGTTTATATAGAGTTCTAATGGACATGATTTGGGAAGGTTGGGTTGATTCTATTGAGGAACCTTTCCAATTCTTTGTATTTCTTGATTCCCACACACCAAAGAATAGCAATTATCAATTTAAGAAGTTATTCACAAATTAGAAATGTTATATGATCATTTGACAACTTTCCAAATTTTTGTTTGCGCAAGTTTTACACCCATTACTACGGTAGCCTACCACAGTAATCGTATTGAGTTTCTAATTTTGTTTCTAGGTATTACCGCGATAGGGAATTCTCTACCACTGTAACCAAAGTGTGTGTATGTAGCAACCCACTTCCTATACCCGGGCCCACTTCATCCGACGGTATTTTCCTTCAATATTTTTGGGCCGCCCAGGAGGCACACCCGTCTTACGTTAACCTTTTTCCTTTCTTTTCGAGACTTCCTGTATACATTGACTTATGCACAAGATAATTCATGGAAATTTGATATGCCATGGAATAAAATAAAATTCCTTGTCATTTATTAATTTCAAAAAAAAAAAAATCAAGAGTAATGACTTAACCTTTAATTACAATAGACTTTAAATAAATAAATTGATTTGGGTCTTCATGCTCTACAATTAATTTTAAATAACAATTCCTAAATATTGTCTAAGTACCTTACAATTTAATTTTCTGAAATGTTGAAAAAAAGAAGGTGAGCTAAAAAGCTCAATGGATTATCTCAAATATCTAAATTATTATTTCGACAAAATAAAACATGCATAGCAACCACTTTTCAAAAATTACATGATTCAAGCAGTAATTTATTTTGGTTGTCATTAAAGACTGAAACGATATCCCCTCAACATTTCGATCCTTAGAGAAAGAGTTACTATACTTAATTCAAACCCATAGAGTTGAGGTAGGATCAACTTCGAGCCCTCTATTATCTCATAACCTTTAATTAGAATGCTCACCAAGAACATCCGTCCTTGTGCCGGTACGTGGTTAAAATTTTTATTTAATCTTATATTAAATGTAAAAATAAGACATTTAAATAATTCAGCAAAATTTAAAAATGCAAGCATGGTAATATTACATTATAGATCATGCATCATTATAAATCTAAGCATGAATATTTTATATGATATGTATATAAGATTAAAGCGGAACACTCAAACAAGCTTTTTTTGAATCAAAATAATAAAATAAAAAGTGGAAATCATTTCACCTCAATATCATTTCCTTCCGAATCTTCTTCAGATCTTTATTGCTTGCTTACACAAGACTTGTGTAGTACTCTATTACTACTACTCCGCTGGCTGCTTAAAACAGCTCAAGAAAGAAGAAAAAAACTAAATATGTCAAGAATGAGGCAGATGAGAGCAAGAGGGATCTTGTCAGTTCTTGCTCTGTGATGAATGAAATGAGCGGGGTAGAAAGGTTTTAATAGAGTCTTCGGGGTTAGTTTCATCATTTTTCAACCTTCCTAAGTTAAAAAACATCATTTTTTGTTGATTTTCGTCGCACGAGACTTAGGGTTTCGAACTAGGGTTTTTTTCCAAGGTTTTGCTACAAAGATCAATGGTCACAATCACATTTTGTGTGAAATCATGCGATCACAATTTTTTTCAGTTTACTTTTTTGTTCTCGTGAACGTACAAATTTGCGTTTCACTAATTTTTTTTTGTTGCGCACTCGTTTTTTGACGAATTCATGGAACTGCATGATTTTTTTTCTTATTATATGTGTGTGTGTATATATATATTATTTATTTATTTATTTATTTATTATTATCATTATTATTATTGTTGTTGTTTCTTTTCTATATACATACTACATATTTACATACGTATACGTGTATTTAATACCACACATTTATATATATTTACACATTATTATATACACATATTTATACCATACATAAATATTTCTATTTCATTAATCATTTTTGGATACCAAATTTTTTAATTAATTTCATTAATTTTATACTTTGGAGTATATGCAATTTATATCCAAAGATATTGTAAATTTCTCAAACGAAATATTTTATTTAATTTTTTGTTTACTGAGATTCGTATAAAATTATTGGGTATTACATTGTATTTTTTGGGCACGTTTCGCTACTGTGGTAGGCTATTGCAGTAGTCAGTGGACATTTCTGTGTTGGGTTCTATTTTTTACTCCTATTCGCCTGATCGTTTCATGCATCGAATTGTATTTCTTTTGTGCTGTAATTTCATGAATTTTTCAAGGATTATAATTTTGTTAAATATTTATTTAATTTCTTCATTAATTTTTTGTACAATCATCGGGGTATTACAGCTGGATAAGGTATTACCAAAATGTCCAGCTTAGACCGACAAGGCTAATCCTTTGTAGTAACCACACTAGCTAGGGTACCCATCTCATCATGTATCACCAATCTACCTCTAATGTTAAGGCTAAGTATAATACTTCATATTTTAAGTTGACACATAAATTAATTTAAATAAAAGTAAATATGTATAAACAAATCTATATGTACAAACTACGCATGTACATACGTGTTAATTACATCCATATATTAAAAATATATATTAGTTGTAAATTAACTAAAATAAATTATTTATTAAAAATTACTGTATAAAAAATAAAGTGATATTTTAAATAAAATCAATATTTATTTATATGTATAGTTATAAGAGATGCGTATTAGAATGGATAAAAAACGTTTAGTTAGTAAGTGAAAAGTGAGATGGGTAGTGTTTAGTTATATAACATGAAATTGTATAATTAATATTAGGGTGGTCATGAAATTATATAACATGAAATGATATAACTAATTTGCGACTTGAGTTAACATTGCCACACACACACATATATGCATCAAGACTAAGTGGCATGCGACGGTTTGTGTTTATATAATATATATGATGGGCGGTTGTGTGACTAAGGGTAGAGTGCATAAAGTGACCGATGGTCATTTCTTCTTCACTTTATTCTTTCATTTATTTTTTTCTCACAGAACATAAGCCAAAGAGCTAAGCCAACAAACTAAACGGAAAGCGGAAAAGAAGAAAGAGGTAAAAAGGGGAAAATTTGATATATATATATTTTTTAAAGATTCGACATGTAAATAAACTATTTTCTCACATTCTCGTTATAAAAATGTTAATTAAGCTTTGTACTATGATTCTAAGGGTATAATTTTTATTATAAGTGATATTTTATAGTAGTACCAAAAAATTGAGTCTTACCTCATCCTGAGTAAAACTAAGTGAAAATTATATCAGTATACTCTTGGTAATACGTAGATCACATATACGTGGTTAGTTTGCATTTATTTATCCTGTAAACATCGGTATAAATATCTAAAGTTAAATAACTTTGAAGGGACTTTTGAGTATGTTAAATTGTAATAAAATTTTAATTGAATTTTATAAGAATGTAGAAAACAAAAATCTGTACTTATTGACATCAAATTTACGAATTTTTGATATCAATTGAAATTTTGGTGAATGATTGACCAATTGAGATATTTATAAAAATTTTAAAAATTAGTATAAATGATTGATAAGCCTTTTTCTTTTATTTTTTGCTATAAAATTATTTTATATGAGCAAGAAATTAAGTTTAAAGGTTGTTGAGAATATTCAAATTAATGCGCATCAATACATAGGGTCTAATACATGTATAAAACTAAATATAAAAAAATAAATACGTTAAAAATTATTTATAAAAATGAATTGAATTTGATTAGCGCATATGAAATGATTTTGTCATATGATAGCTTTGATAGATCGGAGCATAAATTTTTGGAGTGGGTATTAAAAACTTATTGGAAGGTAATTTTGGTGAGTAATATTTACTTTTGATACTATATCAAAAATTTTGATTTTTATTAAATAAGTATTGATGCATATGAACATATATATTATATGAAATGATAGATTATGTTACTGAATCTACAATAAATTTGGAAGAGGCTAGTTATTATACCAAAAAATGAGAGACATGTCCAATAGGATAAGTTTTTGGTATTCCATAAGTATTTTTTTTATCTTAATTATTTATATGATATTGTAGATAACAAAATGATTTAAAGGTAAGCATGCTATCTGCATGAACATATATTGTATTCAGTTTGAAATTCATGAAATAGTATTTACATGGTAGCATATTTTCGATTTGTGAGAACAGATCTAAAATGTTGTATCGTTTCGATGGACTGAGCCATGAAAAATAATATTTCTTATGTGATTATATATGTGAGACTGAACCATAAAAAATATCAACTTTTCTCTATGTGATAATCTTCAAAATGATTGTGGAATATGTGGTAATTAGGAGTGCACTTTACTATTGTTAAGGGTAGACAATAAGTGAGACTGACTCTATTTGAGAAAGATATGCATGTGCATGTGTTTTATTAAATGTTGCATAATTGAAAATTAACATGATCACTATGTTAAGTACGTATATGTATTGTTTAAATATGTATGCTGAATTCAAATATTTTGTTTAATTTGATAATCTGCATAGTTATTTAAATGCATCTAAATGCTATAGATAAAGAATATTCACTAAGCGTATTGTACTCACTTATTTTCTTTAACATTTCAAAAATAGATCAAAAAGAAAAGTGACTAGCACATGATAAGTAGAGTATTATTCAGTCATTACTATGGGCGTATGCTTAATTGTTTTGTAAACTTGTATTTTCGTATAACTATAGTTATTACTGTATATGTAATATCACCTAGAGGAACATAGATTTGTTTAAACTAGATAAGGGGTGTTGGAAATTGTGGATTACAAATTATGAATTATAGTCAATAGTAGTATGTTGAATATTATTTGTTACGAAATTATTAAACAATAAATTGGTTATTTGTTGATCATGTTTCCTGTGAGATAAATAAAAAATTATGAGGGGACTCTGTCGATTTTTTTTAATAATGTTTTAAAATACATAATTAAAGAGGCTGACATAATATTATATATGTAGATGTAGCGTATACAGTATTATATGTCAGTCGTGACATCACTTTTATGAGATGAGTTGTGACACTGAGGCTCCACCCTGAAACTTAAAGATTGGGTGACTAGAAAATTGAAAGATTATTTCTTAGCAGAGTAGTTGCACTGGCATGATACACAACTAGTAGTTCATTCTTAGAATGGCATGAAACTTTAAGAATTCAAATACCATAAAGTCAACAATCATCTCATTATGTTAGAAGTGTATTTTCTCTCCAGTTGTTGTACTCAGCATAAGCAATGTACTAGTTCTAACAATGCCAAGTCTAAGTCCATCCACTTCATAATACTTGAAATGAAATAAAGCGTAGAACTAGCATCAATAAATCATAGAAAAAAGTACCTTTTATCATAGTGTGGCCTCAAAATCTGGTTCCATCGCTGCATTTGCTTTCCCCTTATGGTATGTTATTAGATTGGGTGCATATGCATTCAGTTAGACAGGGAATGGTGGAGTCGAGACTTAATACCAAAAAAGAAAAAGAAATGAAGGTATGGCCAGAACAAACAAATAATTAACATGTACAAAGGGGGAGGAGTCAAAGGAAGGCAGATTTTGTATCTTCCCTCAGAATTTTTGTGTGCGATGTGCGCGTGTGATATATCAACCCATGCGGAGTCAAGTTTAGAAACTCGCCATCGGGACTCAGCGAGCTGAACCAATCAAATCGGCAATGCGTTTATTTACATCCGTACTAAAAAGTGGCGCCAAAGTCCGATCAATCGACGTCAGTATCAGCAAAACTCGCTCCTTTTCCATTATCTCCAAGCTTGAAACAACGGCTACGCTACTCAGTTCAATTTACAGAGAACTGTTTCCAAAATTTTTAGGGCTCCATTAGTGCTTCGTCGGTCGTCATCGTTTCTGCATGCGTAATGGCGGTAGAACCAATATCTTCGACTTGCAATTTGGGGATTTTGGACTCGATCAGTGATCACACCATAGACGAGATTCTCGAAAGCTGGAATGGGTTCACTCTCACCACGGAGGCTCTGTTGAAAGACAAAGGAGATCT
>JAJIYU010016566.1:0-12085 GCA_030144865.1 Tinospora cordifolia | reverse complement strand
TAAATTTTTCTGTTATTAAAGCGTCTTGGGGAAAGTCTCATAATTATATTTGAAAATGAATTGGTTATCCATAAAGATAAAGAAAGCTTTCTTGTAGTTCTGCTTCTTGCTCTAAAAATTCAAAAGACTTGTCGAAAATGGAAATCGCTGGTTGGGTTGGTTCGACCAAGAAAGGCATGGGAATTTCAGGCTTGGGCTGAGTTAAGTAAAGACTGGCTCCCTAGCAATCAAACTACAACTCAGTTTAATAATAATGATGTTCTTACCCCTATAATTTAAGTATTAGTAAGGTAAGGAGCTTTCGTTTTTACTACACTAATAGGGTCATCGGTTGTTGACCAACAAAAGCATAGGAGAAAGAAGGGGTTGATCTCATCTCATAGTGCTACGATGAAGAAAGGAAGAACTAATCTTTCTACGCTGTGATCTTGCTTCTCTTGTGATATTGTTGTTTTGTTGTGGCTTTGTGGGTGAGCTATGCATACGTTTTGCCCGCCTTCCCACTGGTATAGACCATCAATGCGAGTTGTTGTATTCTAATTTTAGGCTATTCTCAATATGACAGTCCCTTAATGAAGAGTCTATGCCTGACTCGATCACCGGGGGGGGGGGGGACCGTCCTTAAAATTTCTTTGTTGCCTTAAAGCCTTGTATTCCTTGTAAAAATTAAAAAAAATCTTTTATATATATATATATATATATACTCACATTATTGCTAAACAGTTTCAATATATTTTTCTTTCAATTTGAGCTCAAGTTAAATCTCTTCAAAACTTGAATTAATTTGGTGAAGTCTGACAAATTTTTGTACTGCGTGAGCTTGAATGGGGTAAATGAAAGAGTGTAAATTCGTTACCAATAGCGTTTATAAAATACCTAGGTGCTTTCTAGCCAATTTACCTTGTCTGGTGAAGTGTAGCTAAGCGAAGCCTAGATGAAGACTTAGCAAATATAAATATTTATTTATAGGCCCTTAGATAGTTAATTAATCATTTATAGTTCCCTAGACAATTCATATACAAAATTATATATATCTAACTATATTCTATAATCAATGTAAATTGTTTTGAAATGACAAAAAAATACTCCATATTAATTAAAATTGGTTCACAAAACATTAGGTCATATCACAATACACATTGTCAAGCCTTTGGCCTGACTAATCCACCATGGGGCTACCTCTGCCCGTCGCAAGACCAGGACCCAGGAGACAACAGGAGCGAATGGCGGGGGCAAGACTCGAACTCGTGACACTTTGGGAGCACGGACCCGACTTGACCACGACGCCATCGCCCCTGGGGGCACATTGTCAAGAGATTTAAAGAAATTAGAAGCTTTATCATGTGTAAAAAAATTGTTGGACGACAAATTTTTGTTGCGAGAGGGTTCCTGATGGTCATTGGGTATTTTAGCTATGTTTTTTGGCAGGGGCAAATGGAGAGGATAGACTTAGGAAGGAAATGCTTTGAACAGTGGAAAGGGTGGGGATTTATTTTTAAAGCTTCTTTTTGAATTAGAGAGACTCCCCAAACTTTTTAAATATTTACACAAGCCTTACTGCTTTCCTAACATTATGCCTAGATGTTTTCTTCATAAAATGCCAAGGCATTACCTAGATGATCACCGAGGTGACACTTTGAAAATGCCAGTGTCAATGACATTGATGGTGGCCAAAATTTTGAGGCCCAAATGGTCTCCCACCTGTCCCAAATTAACCTTGCAAACTTTCAAAAGGCGAAGATATGATCAATTAATTAATTCTCTTGCAAACAAAGAACTTACCCATTTGGCAATAAACAAATTTTAGTTCACCTTCTCTATAGCTTTTCATTTGCAGATGATCTCCTATGGAACAAAAGCCAACCCAAAAAGTGAAAAACTTCGCCCTTTAAAGGAGCTTGCCTACTCCAAATGGAAAGTGGGTAAGGAATAATACGAGGGAAGGAAGTGACATCATTGTAAAGATGCACTTGCTAGAGCATGGAGCATGACCATGAGTTGATAACTCTCCAGTGAATCCCTAAGAGAGGGATTTGTATTGTATTCAAGTGAAATCCCAACTGTATTGGGAGAAAATGAAATAAAGATAAAATGAAGATATTGGTTGGTTATGAAGGGAAGAGAGGGATCTATATTGTATGCAAGTGAAAATCCCAATTTTGTTGGGAGAAAAGGACGTAGAGATAAACGAAGAGATTGGTTGACTATGAAAGGAGAACCAATGATAGAGTCTAGGAAATAAGGTTGAGAGAGGGTAAAATCCAATCCGTATACCTTCCTATATTGAAAGAGATCACCATTTCCAATCCGTAATTCTCTATCCACATTAATACCAGCTGACACTTTACAAGACTCACCTTAAGCCCAATGCCAGACTTGAATCCAAAATCCTAATAGTACCCTTGACATCCTAATAGTACCCTTGACTCATTGCCTTGTAACATGAAGAGAGTGTCGTTTGCATATTGGGATGAGAAGTCCTCACCCTCTATTTGATGGTAAGAAAACCTTTAGTTGTAGAAGAAAGCCCAACTTTTTGAACTACACAATTCAAAGAATCTCTAATCAAAGTAAACAAGAACAAGGATATAGGATACCTTGCTATGATCCATGACTTTACAGAACTTCCCTTTAGGTCTTCCATTGATCACAACATAACAAAACCAGTTTCACTAAATCAAATATCAATTTCCTGCTCCTTTCATCTGTAAAAAGGTCAAGAAAGTTCCAACTCATATTGTCATAAGCCTTTGCAAAGTTGGGTTTGACACAAAACTTGATTGCTTTGAAACCCTTTGCTCCTCCATTGCCTCATTAACCACATGAACAACATCCAAGATTTGTCTATCATGCACAAACTCAGATTAGTTAGAAGTGAGTGTTGAATGCGACATGCCTCTAATTCTCCTAGAGAGGACCTTTTAAAATGATCTTGTATGCTTGTAAGTTGTAACAAGACTACTTGTTAATAGTCCATTAACATCTATGAATTGAACTTTTTTATAGAAGAAAACAAAGATTGGTCTCATTTGTCATAGTGTTGAAGACACCATTTTGATGAAAATCTTGCATGACCTCCATAAGACCACCCTTAGGGATATTCTAAGAGTGCTAGTAGAATGCCAAGGTGAAGCCATTAGGACTGGTGGTTAATTCCTCTTACAACTGAAAACTGCAAACTGAACTTCATTCTCCTCAATGAGTATCTCTATAGAAGACCATTATAAAAAAATGAACTCCAATTTGACCTGTCTATACTGTCTATTCAACACTCTGGATCAGCATAAAGCTTCCTAATGTAGTTCATTATCTTCTTTTCAATCTAGGCATCATTACTGAAAATAGATCCAACATCTTTCTCCACCATATGAATTCGTCATTTTCCTATAAGATAAAATGTTATGAAAGGACTTTGAGTTGGCATCACCTTCCTTTAGTCACTTAAGCTTAGCTTGTTGGCGAGATAACCTATGTTGACAAATATCAACATACTTAGCTGTAGCATTTTTTCTAGAAGCTTCAAATTCCCTATTCCGTTTAATGTGGCCTCTTTTCCATCAAATTCCTTGACCAAATGCTTCAATTCTTTTTGCTTCGCGCCAACTACCTCATTCATCTTCCTATCCCATTGCTTGAACTTCACTTTCATCTCTTGATGCATAAGCATAAAATGATGCCTCGTATGGCCAAAATAAGTCGAATTGCTCTAATCAGCGAAATTCTTGTTAAAATTCCTATGTGTCATCCATATATTAGCAAATCTAAATGAGGTAGGCCCCATAAATTTGAATCAATGTTAAGCACAATTGTAATATGATCAAATGTGAGGCAGGTCAAATTTTTTTGCCTAAATGTTGGGAAGATGAACAACAATCCGTGAAGATGGCATTAAATAGGTCTCTCTCCAAAGTTTAACCATGTAAAAACACAGTGATCAAGGGGGTTTGTCAATGAATGGCAATTACTTTTGTCACCTAAGGACCAATACTGTTGAAGTTTCCACCAATTCACCAAAACTCCAATGAGTGGAACTTAAATCTGCCAATTTAAACTTTATTGTCTCGCTCAGCAGAACAGATGAGGCCGTAGACTCCAGTCAACCAGCAGAACACCCCATTGGTCTGGTCAACACACAGAAACTGATACCTTACCAATTAAGGTGCCTACCACTTTAATGGACCTAATGTCCCAAGCCGTCTAAATACTAACAATAGAGCCAACTATAATGAGATACACCAACTCATGAAATTTGATTTGGCAAAGCTTCCCATGCAAATACTTGCCAATGCTCCATTTTGGTTTCTTGAACAATGATGTAATCAGGCTTCACTTTTGCAATCAAAATCTTAATGAGGCAATCTTTAGGGGATGCTGCACACTCTCTAATCTTCTAGGACACAATCTTTTGGAAACGTTACTACTACCCTCCCTTCTCACATGCTTGAGAATTCCGGATCTGCTCTTTACCTCCACAAGCCAGTGCATCTACATCATCTCCTCCTTATGGCATTGCAGGAGAGACTCTTCTGTTGCTGATCTCAAATGTCCGATTGTTCAAAATAGCTAGATTTCCAACATTTTTTTTTCTCCTTGTGAATGGGGGAAGGTTTCTTATGATTGCACACCACTTCATGACATTGACATAGAAAAGGAAACTCCAACACGCTGGACCCAATTCTCAACCCACGGGATTGAGATAATGGTTTCGAGACAGGTTGAGATCTGTGGATTCCGAGATCTGAATGTTTTTAAGGGAAAGAATTATTTGATTGAGGAAGCAGAACACTAAAAGTAGAGATGTTAGAGTGCCCAAAATTTGAATTGTAAGGTAAGTTTTAGTGCTGACTTGATTCAATGCAATGTCAAATTCCTGGTACTCCACCATGAAAGCATTCCCAACTTGATGTCACATTCTCACCCTAAATCCCCTCTATCAGCATAATAACCACACCCTAAATCCTCTCTATCAGCATAAGAACTGTCACTGTCAATTCCATAGCTGTCATCAGAAGATGAGTAATCCTCTATCACCCTGCTGACCACTCCTTGATCATGACCAGGCACTAAGTTTAGTTGTTCGTTCCCTTTGATTGATGCACCATGGTCCCTCTCAAGCTTGCATTGTGAAGGTCTTGCAAAAGCAGGTTGTGAGACTTTTGTAGCGCCATTACTGTCCCAAGTGTTCTTTGATAATACCCTTTTGTAGTTCTTCTTCTCCTGTTTATCACCAGTAGCTGATCCTTCCGTGAAGGAGGATATCACACCCTTCGGAAACCTTTTAGAATAAAGGAATCTGCCTTAGAAACATGTCCATCAAGAGAGGTACTGATTGAAGATGCCTCGGCTATTTCTGGAGTACACTTACGCATTGAAATACATGTCTTCGCATAAAAAATCACTGGTAGGAGTTGCATTTCCTCAGCAAGGGAATGGGACCAATTGGTATTAAGGCTTCCTTATGAGGTACACTTCGAGTATTTTGTGGACACATTGGAATGTACCATGACATGATGGATCCCTAAAACTGTGCCTGTAACTACCATTGGTTTCCAGTTGACATTGGATGAAGGCCCACCTACGAAGTGTTACCGAGCCGTTGAGTGTCAATCTATCCTCATTTAGATAATGAAGTGCTAGGATGTACAAGATAGGGATGAGGCTATAGGATAATCATGTAACGTTGAAAGGCAGAATAAATCTGGTGAGAGATGGCTGCATTTGAGTGTCCTGACCGTATGTTTGTCACAAAACTGAAAAGTCTGACCATCTCCAACGTTTTATCCAAATGAACAACTGTTCATTCTCCCTGTTACCCTAAGAAGCCGCATTAAACCATCTCTACTAACCATGACTTGAATTCACAAAGGTTGACGTTTTCAGAAATCTCCATTTCTCTTATTTCTCTTAAAAATGTTTCTAAGCAATCAATTTTCTTGTTGACAGTTTGAAGTCAATTTCTCTCCAACAAAAAACAGCCTTTGCTACAGAATCTGCTTTGTGGCAGTATATCTAAATTAGGAGCTTCGTTATCTTGAAAATGCAGATTGGCACGCAGTTTTGGCAATTTGGCCAAATTTCATGTTCTTTTGGAAGTCTTCCTCAGGCATTACTTGAGAATTAGAACCAAATTTAGTCACAACTTACAACATCAAAAAAGTTACACTAATACCAACAGATCAGGTTAGATGTGGATATAATTAGGACATTTTCAGGTTATATGTTATGTCAATATGGTCCTTGGAAGCAAGCAGTTTATGGAGATGAAGAAAATGGGGAGCAGCATTAAAGATGGCACACACGTGTATGCTACGATGGTAGACATACTATTATTTAGACTCAAGGTCTTTTGCTAGATGTTTCAGTGGTATGAAATAGGATGTCAGAAAATAATCTTTTATTTATAAGCTGATGGTAAGATCTTTTATGAGGGTATCTAAGTTTGTCGGAAATAGACATACTATTATTGATCTCATGTTCTTTTGCTGGATATTTCAGTGGTGAGAAATATGATGTCTGAAAATTTTCTTTTAATTATATTTGATGCTAAGATCTTTTATGAGGATATCTAAGTTTGATGGAAAAACCTAGCTAACGTCTCCCACCAACAGGATCTGTTCATATTATCTTGGAAGGAAAGTCTTTCATTTCATAATTTTACTTTTTTTAATTTAGATTAAGATGGAAGTGCACTTGGTACCACTTGAAAGGTGATGCATAGAGGTCCAATATGCCAATTGTATATGGTGTGTAATATATGAGATTGTATCCACGGGATAAATAGTTTTGCATAGAAATTGATCTGGACATATCCTGTAACTGACATTCATCTACTGAATGTAAATGCCCATGGCTCTCACTTGGTTGGCTTTTAGTTTGTGATTTATGTTCTGTTCACATATCTTTCACCCTCATGCAGAAAAAATCAGGTCCCATTTAGTTGGCGATCCAGAAACAATTTTTTTGTCTCCCAATTTCGAATTCACAAAAAATGTGTTTGGTTTGGGAAAAATGTGAAAAACATTGGCAGACTGAGGAGCAAAATTTATGTTCTGTTCACATATCTTTCACCCCCATGCAGAAAAAATTAGGTCCCATTTATTTGGCGATCCAGATACAATTTTTTTTCTCCCAAATTTTGAATTAAAAAAAAATGTGTTTGGTTTGGAAAAAACATGAAAAACATTGGCAGACTGAGGAGCAAAATAATTGCAAAAAGGGAATCGAGGCAAGGGGAGCCTCTCCGCCATTTTTGTTCATACTGGTGGTTGATTATCTGCAGTGGCTGTTCGCTAGAGCTAAGTTAAATTCAGTTGTAGTGGATTCCTTCTAGGAAAGGAGAATGTGGAGAGTTCTCATCTTTAGTTTGCAGATGATACCTTGTTACTCTTGAGAGGAGAGGAGATAACATTATGAGTGCCGTACACTTTCTCCATTGTTTTAGTACCATGTCTGGCCTTGGTACTGGTGTAGCAAAGTGCCAGATGGCAGGTATCAACATGGATTTGAATGTGCTTCTCAGTCTAGCTAACAAGTTTGGGTGTTTGTTTATGCATTCCGATTAGTTGTCTCAGGCTTCCACTTGGTGGCAATTAAAATGCAACAAAGTTTTGGGATCCTGTACTAGTCAAAGTCACAAAAATATTGGATGGTTGGAAGAGAATTTCTATCAAAAGGGGTAGCCTAACTCTCATCCGCGTAATTTTGGCTGTCCTTCCTACAAATTAATCCCTGTTTCACATGGCAGCAAGCGTGTGGCCGAGGATATTGAGATGAGGAATAAATGCTTCTTATAGAAAGGAACGAAGGTAAGAAAACATCGTGTTCAGTAGATGGGAGGTGTTTAAAAGGCCAATGGAGAGTGGTGGTTGTGGGATTGAGAACATAAGATTGAGAAACAAGGCTGTGTGTGTGAAGAATATGGGCCCAATTTGTGGCTGACATTTTTGACAGAGGATCCTTACTTGGGCATGGTAGTTGGATCTGAAGGATTAGTTGGGTGTCCTCTCAAGTCTGTGAAAGTTCATTCCGTCCATAGTTCCTCATATCCTTGAACATCTAAGGTTGTGTGTTGGTAATGGGGCCACAATCAGATGTTGGAAAGACACCGAGACAGTTGATACTCATTGGCAAAATGTTCTCTCACCTTTCTCGCTTATCCTTAGCTAGGAACCAGCCAATTGCTATGTTTATAAATCCCATAGTTCCCTCAAATTCTCAACCAATTTGGAACTTTCATTTCCTTACAGACCTGATGTACAGAGATCTTAGGGAGACCTCTGACTTCCTGGCAAGACTATCCTCTATAAGACTTTCCCCTGGTCAAGATAGATTAATTTGGCATCCTAATCCTAATATTCACTTTTCAACCAAGTCCCCTTTTGAAATTCTCTGCCGGCCCACCCCCTGGCAACAATTATTCCTTCATGATGTCTTGTGGCAGGCTAAAGCTCCTAATAATGTTAGGATTTTTTGATTGTTACTCTCACGTAGTATTCATGGGGATCACAAATACCTAAGAGCTGATAGAGTTGTAGAAGTGAATCTGAACAAGCACATATACACACAGGAGAATCATACCTGAACCCTCGAAAAAAAAAACACATATATGGATGAACATATGGCATACGAAGGAATTGAACCCAAGCCCACCAAGAAAGAATTCAACAAATTAGCGTGGGATTTGTGAACGAGAAGTGATTTGTTTGTGTTCCATTTTTCAAAACATTTTTTCATACTTTAGTTTCGAAAAACGCTGGATCGACATTCGTTGTTGTTAAAAACATTTCCAGTACGTAAAATCATGCACATTTTTATCCATGATTTGAAACAATTGCAATGTCGGCTATTGTGCAGTGCATACGGGAGCCCCACACCCGACGCCACCGACGGACTAAGTTCTGCATATGGCTCAACATTTCAACCCCAATAGTATAGGTCTCAAAACAGATCCGCCTCTAAGTTTGCTTTCATATCATTTTAACCCTCTCTTAATGTTGCTGTCATACCCCCATTTGATCTGACAATCTAGCGACCACTTGGTAGCCTACACAACAGATGGTAATGACATGGAGTAGAAGTTGAAAGTAGATTAGTTGATATTGACATAGATTATTGGATGCTAATGTGACATACTGTTAGTAATGGCGATGATGTGGATTAACTGGTGATGATGTGAATTATGGGTACTGAGTGGTTTCTGTAGGGCCAAAATGGCCTAACAGGCTAAGATCCATCTTTAAAGACTAATTTAATTATTTTGTGATATATACTGTAGAAAGCTGAAATGACTCTTTTTGCCAAAGAAAATAAACCCTTTTTTTTTTTTTTTAACTAACAATGACTATGGTCAGCATCCACTAATCCACACCAACATCTAATGATCCATGTCATCACTATTTATCTGCATAAGCTATGAAGTGGTTGCTATATCAACAAATTAAACAAAAATGTAACAACAATATTAAATGAGAACTAGAATGATCTCAAAAACTGAGTTCAAAAGCTAAAATAGTTAAAACCTAACTTAGGGCGATCTATTTTGAGGCACATGTTATAAGGAATGAAATAACCTTTTTGTCACCAGATTTAATATTATTCTTTACTAGGAGTACAATATATATTATTCCACTCAAAACCTACATAAAAGTAAAACTAGCCCATTTCAGTTTAAAACTATAAACAAGAAACACAACCATATGATATAATATTGTTCGAAACAATAAAATGAACTTGACTAAATTAACATTATTATATTTTGTTTAAGACTTATGTTCTATACAAAAACTTTTTAATATTTTATATTATGTATTGAACTATACCCTTACAAAGTTTCATTTTATTTTTATTGTACAATTATATAATTATGATTTAATTATTATTTTTTGTTTATATGTTTATAATTGAAGATTTATGTCTGTTAAATATGTTACAGTGAATACGTTTGAGTTTTAAAAATTATTCAATCTACGTTAAACAGATCAACCTATTTAATCCATTCATTACAATGGTATTTATATGTACAGTAACAAACATGTGACACGATATACTTCGATACAACACAAATTGCCATATTTACTCTTATCGCTTGTAAAGGAAGATCGCTGATTAACTTCTCATTTTAAAGTTTGTATGCAACTAATAAATAATAAAATAGTAGTTTTGTTGAATTAGATTTTGCATTCATATCTTCATAAACTGTATTATTATTATTATTATTATTATTAGTTGAGTCCTTTAACAATTTTGTATTTGAGTCCATATAAAAACTTTTATCAATTTGACCATAGAAAGTTCATTATTGAGTTAGAAATTAAATTTTGTTAAATTTTTATTAAAATTTACAAATTCTTTTTATAGAATATTCTATGAACCAATGAGCTTAGAAGACATTTTCTTCTTTCTTTCTTTCCTTTTCTGGGAAAAAAACTGAGGTAAAAAAAAAATAAAAAAAATAACACTTCAAAGTCACCAAATTATTATCTACTTTGCAAGGAGAATCAATGCACAAATTTAACACCTTACCACCTAATTACAGTTCAAATGCTTATGAATTAACTGATTGGCCTTACTCTCATAATTAGTATTAGAAGGAATCTACTCAAAAGCCTTCATCAAAATAAGTTAATCAAAAAAAAATAAAAATAAGAACAATGCTATATACACAACATACAATTATAATGACTGAATAAATAGAGACTTATCACAAGCATCACCTTTTTTATCCAATGATATAAATGTACATATTATATATTGTGACATTTAAAATTTGAAATGAGGTTTATATGTCATTTTCCTAAAAACTAATAAAAACAAATAAACACACCTTTCTGATCCCAAATAAAAATTACACCCTCTATACTAGAAGGGTCATGGCATCTATAATTTTGTAAAGTATTTTAAATTTTTCCCATCTTTGCTTTAAGTATTTCTAATCACATTATAGTTCACAATTTAACAATTGAGAATTGCCACTGGATTTAGCAATTGACGATGTTATCACCCATCCGTATCTGATTGGAAACTTCCAACCTATCAACCATAATCATAGAAATGTTGGTTAAAGAAACAAAAATTGTGATAGTCTTAATCCCATGCTTAGTGGAAAATTTGAGTAATGGCAAAAACTTGGATGCTTTACGTTCAAACACACATGGAGATTTAATAATCTTTTGGAAATAAGAGAGTTCCTTACACGGTGAAAGTTGGGTAATTTTAAGCGCATTGTATACCCTTTCTTGCAGCAAACAACTTAGACGTTGGGTGGTGGCCATATCTTCCCAAATAACTCCTCCACGCGCTTTGTTTGATTAATATACCCATCCAGTCCAGCACCTAGCAGCTCTTCAGACATCAGTAATCACGGACTACTACACTGTAGTTAGCCTCACCATTCCAAATACTGAGGCATTTACCTTAAACCATAGTGCAATTCAAATAGGCAATCAAGCAGATGGAAGAATATTCTTATAGGAGGAATTGCCATTCTTAGATCTAGGGTATGGTTGATGCACAGTGGCGGTACCAGCCATGCCTCAGCTTTATATAGAGAGTATTTCCATTGAACCTATGGCTTCTGATTGCAAAATAATTAATCTTTTTCCTGTAGCAAAGCCCATCCTTTAGAGTGGGCAGTCCCATCATAATTAGCAGAAGGTATATGGTCTAGAGGCGCCCAAAATTTTGATTCAATGGAAAGAGAATTCGGTGCATCAAATATGCCTTTATTTAAGAGTATAGCACTGCAAAATTGATATTCTTCAGTTCTAAAAAAGATATAGATATGATTTATTAGGTTTGCACGATACCTCTTCTTCACTGAAACTGTACATTCTGGCAGAATCTGCAGACAACCTCCTCATAAAAGCATATTTCTCATCAGGTGATGTAATGGATTCTTTCAGTAACTGCATTACTTTTAATGGTGCAATTATATAATCAACCCTGCAAATTAGGAAAACAAATCAGGCATATGCAGCAGAAATGATTCCCGACTCAAATATTTTGGTAATAAAAGAGAACTGAAGGAACTTGTCATATTCTAACCCCAAAAGACTGAATAAATCCTGCTTGTTTCGAACAGCTGCTG
>JAJIYU010016565.1:0-12097 GCA_030144865.1 Tinospora cordifolia | reverse complement strand
TGGGATGTTTCATGAGTGCTTTTCCTTTACACATTTCTTCTCTATGTATATTACCATCATACTACACGAAATATTATTTTTATGAGTGCATCTAATTAATACTTTATACACGTGTTTTTTCTATATTAATATCATACTAAAAATATTATTTTCTTATTCAAATAGAGAAGCATATAATTACTCAAAAGTTTTTTATGTCTAATATTAATCATCGTATATTCTTTTATACTTCCATATTAACTAATTAATTACGTACCAATGACAAATATAAATATGTGTTTATATTTAAATATATACATATATATGTTTTAAACTCAAATTTCGATTATTACGTCACTGAAATTTTCGGAATTACAATTATGGCATCACTAAAATTTCAGGTATTACAACCCAGTGGGGCCTGGGCCGGCCCAGGCCCAGCGCCTGGGTCAGCCCAGGTCCCCCCACCTCTTCTCTTCTTTTTTTTTATGTTTTTTTTTTCTTTCTACTTATACATATACACATATATATGTAATATATATCAAAATTTCACATTTTTCGTCCTCTACAATTATAAATTGTTTAATTCATCATTTTTTGTCAAAATACCAATGTTATAAATCATTTCATCATTAAATTAATTATTTCCTCCAAAAATCATATTTTTCACCCAAAAATTTCATTTATCATTCTAAAAATCTGATAATTGTTCCAAAAATTCATAAATCAAACCTATAAATTATTTTCCTCAAGAAAACACATTTTTCTAATATTTCTATGTGTTTTCTCCTTAAAATTGTATTTTCTCGAATTATTTCTATTTCCTTTAATAATTAATCCGAAATTGAGAAAAATTGGAAAAAATCTTGTATTTTCTCATTATAATTCCAAAAAAATACACGGAGTACATGAATGTCGGATCCATCGTTCCGATGTTAAAAATGTGGGTCTTCACAGTTTGGGGGAGGGCTTGTGCCACTTATATCAAAATAAACATGAATTATAGTTTTTTTGACATGCAGTTTACATATATAGTTATGCATTACCATGGTAATCATCACCGCAACCATTTTCTGGGTTCTTCTACGTATTACCACGGTAATCAATGCCTTTGTGTTATTTTTCAGTCTTCTTGATATTTTCTGAGTTTTTTATAATTTTTACATTTATTCTAAGTTTATTTTAACTTTTATTTCATAATTTTGAAGCATTTATAATTTTCTATTTTATCTATTTAAATTCATTTTATGTTTAAAAATTCTATAATTTGTTCATCGGCTTTTGGAGTATTACACTATGATTTTATAGTTTTGTAAATTTTTGGATTTTCAAGTGATGGAGACTACCATGAAAGCGAACTTAACTATGTATGATATTGTATTTAAGTTCTAGAAGTTAAGTTATTGTTTAGGGATAAACAATAGTTTAAGTTTGAGGGTATTTTGTTAGTTGCATAGCATACTAACTATATTATAAGCATTTTGCATATGTTTTGCATTAGTTAAGTAGGAAATATGACATATTTGCTTATATATAGGTACATGAGAATTTATCTGAGCATTGCACTTTTGTTTATACAATTAGAGAATTTCTATGATGTTTATGCATTTATACTTGTTATTTATTAATGCAAGGGAAAGGTTCTCAAATATTTATGCAAATTTAGGTTAAGTGAAAATAAGTACATGAAAGACAAAAGATTAGAAAAAGATCCAATTGCAAAAATCCACTGATTACCGCAATAGAGGATCAAACTACCATGGTAACCAGAGCATGAAAAGAAGGAAAAGCAAGCAGAACATTATTGTGACCCACTATTGCGAGAAATAGAATAGAAGTCACTGCAAAGATTCACTATCATTGTAACCAGAGGAAGATTTTAATGTGCAGAAGGACTATCGAGTAGTCTTACGATTTTCTAGTGACCGAGACTACCCTGATTTATTACCATGGTAGTGCGATTAAAAATTGAATTTTATGGTTTGTAACTCGTGTTTTAGGCGATCTTAAGTGCTCGAATATAAATAGATAAGAGAATTAGAGTTTAGAAGGTAAGATGGATTTTAACGGCAAAGCATTGAGATTGAGCAAAGAACAAAGCGGATTGCAAAGAGAGATCACAAGTTTAGTATGATTTCTCATATGTTTAAATCATTGTTCTGAACCACATACGCTATGTCTGGCTAAGGGTTTTAATTCTAGGATATAATTTGGGTTGTAAGAACCCTTAATTCTTTATTTCAATTAATCTATTTTGATGTTATGTTTTATATACCTTGTGTTCTTCATGTTTTCTATCTACTGGCCATAGATAGGACAATCTTAAATTGTCAGACTAACTTGGGAGAGAGGTTTGGTTTGATCATCAAAGTATAGACTTAGAAAGATCATTATGTCACGGGATCCCTGATCTAATAGGAGGTTGCAAATGAATTTGAGCTTGTTGCATTAGTTTGTTGACGATACACTCGGGAGAGGGTATTAGGAGATTTAACTAATAGATATTAAAATAACTTGAAAGGAGGTTTTAATTATCAGTGTTATAACCTACAAAATTTTACTATTCTAGATAATTGATTTACGTAGTTTTAAAATCCAGCACTCTTTTGATTTTGGTTTGTTTACGTTTACAACATTCAAACTCAATGTATAGCTTTATTTTTTTTAATTCAAAATAGAGGGCATTCATCACATAATTCTATCGAAAACTTAATCTAATCATCAATTAAGCATGCATCATGAATTTTCATTCCGAGCTAGCATGAAACTAAGGCATAAAAATCATTACATAGCAACTAAACCTCAAGTGAATTTACCAATCCATGTAAATGTAGCTTAGTTTTTTCTCATGTCCTAATTATCATTTAAAATAAACTAGATTGACATTGAAATGACTTAGATCAAGTGATTTTCCTCAATACTAGACTCACACAAGGTTGAAAATCACATTCGTTCCATAATCTTCATTCACCTCCAATGAGCTTAAATTTAAACTATATTGAACAACCCAACGTTGCCTCTCTTTCTTTTTTTTTTCTCTTGAAACACTTTTAAAATGACACTCCAAGTAAGACATTTCAAGGTCTTTCTCTACGACATTAAGAGAAGAGGATGAAAACTTTGTTTGTTTATTTGTTTTGGAAAAAAAAAATTAAATTTGCGGTGTATCTTAAACCCATGCATGGCACCAATACATGAGGACTTAAATAGGCTTGTTCGTTAATCACAAAACCATGGGCCCAAACCCTTCATTTTGCGTACCAATGTCGAACCTTGATTTTTGTGCTCAATGTTTCATTCAAGCCTGGTCAGTTGCATTGGACTTGTCAGGACCAATTTGACATTAGATTTACATCAAAATTTGTAATATTTTGAAATTTGACCTTTTTAAACAAAATATTTAAATAACACCAAAAATCCAAATTTCATCAAATTAAATAATGTGTGCATTTTATTAATAACAATAAGATTCTTATATCAAAATACATGCATCCATAAAAGTCAATATGAAATGGGACTGATTGTCACATAAAGTGTGTCGAGGTTCGGTAAATTTGGCATGTTTCTTCTTTTGCATGATATTGTCTTTTTGTATGCAAGTGATAATGTTTAGTTTTTGCATGGGCGTTAAGCTCACTTGTCCCTTCTCTGTAGATTTAACCTTTTTCTCTTTTATGGTAATAAAGTCTCCCTCATACCATCAAGGTTTTGGCAAAAAGAAAAGAAAAGAAAAAAGAAAAAAGCTCATCTTACTAAGACAAAGAGTGAGATTCTCCGTTGTCAATAGTTATAGATATCAAAATAGGCCACATTCTTTGTCCATTAGACATTATTTTTAAAATTTTTGGTTCGAAACATTATCTTATGTTTATTTTAAAAATCACAAAATTAGGCATCCGATCTTAATCTATGATTCTATAGTATACAAAGGATAAAATCAATACGTATTTTAATTTTAAAACCTTGTCTTTAATTGCTACGTTAAAGCTTGAGGAATACTTTTTAACCGTCAATCACTCTTATTCAATACCAATAGTAAAACGATAAAAACTAATTTCATTTGTACGTAAGTGCTTAGATAAATAGTTGCTGTCTATTTTGTAAATCGTGTGGGATAAAAACATATTATAGTTCCTTAGTCTAAGGTATTCTCCGATCCATACACTTTTTTTTTTTTTTTTTTTTTTGTCATCCTAAATTCTGCTCTTACTTACTACGCTGATGGCGCTCTTGCCAAATGCACAATGCACATTCGCACACTCTACTTGGAATCTCAAAAACAAATCAAAAAGTCCCAATCAATGTCTGCTACCTGCATCTCTGTACTATACTCGAAATAGGAAACTTTCTATTTTCCTTCCAATTTAGATATTGAAACCAACACGATACACTTCTGTTTTTATTATAAATGTACCATTAATATTGAATATGCATGTACATATGGTTGATTGCACGACATAAGTCCACAAACATTGCTGTAATCTTGCAATTTGCGATGGTGTTCAGGGAAAGAATCAATCACGTCACTAGTCGCGTAATAGAGGATCAAAGCGAACGCCCCAACAATATTAATGATCAAAATCCAAACAACTCAAACTGTAATCCTAGTTCTTGTGACGATCCTCGCCTGGTGTTTGAGTTTATCGTAACTCAAAAACCTCAGTTACTGCAGAAACCAATTGATCAACCAGAAGTCTTGGTTGGCGAGGAGGAGTTTCCCCTTGCACGCGACACCTTCCGTATCAATCCTCGTTTCGCCAAGTCCGAGTATACGGTCGAAACGACCGTTTCTCACATGTTTAGAATTTTGGAAATAAACAACCCAAACTTGCATGCAAGTCTGCTCCAAAAGATTTCCCCGGACGCTTTCACGTTCACGAAGCGAGCGATCGAATCGAAGCCTACAAGGATGATGATGCGAGTAGAAATTGTAGTGGTGGATATTTATGAGTACGACGAAGGAGAAATGAGCACGCTAATGGAACCAGCAGGGGAGGATAGCGGTTTTGTTCCGGCGTCGAAATTATCAATTCAGAAGCTGGAGAAAGTGACGTTTAATGGTGAAGATTCCACGGTGAGGAATTGCGTTATTTGCCTTGAAGATATGGAGATTGGATCTCAAGTCATGCGTATGCCTTGCTCTCATATGTTCCATGGAAGCTGCATTACCTCATGGTTGCAGATTAATCATGTCTGCCCGCTATGTAGATTTGAAATGCCGATTTTGTTGGACTTGTAATTGAGTCGAAATCTAATTAGGTGTTTGAATATATATAAAAGGTAATTTAAGTTTGATTGCATGTAAGATTACTATTTAGGAGTGTTTAGAAATTAGAAAGCGAGTGTTTAATATGTTTATATGTAAATATGCCCATTAATTTTGCACGTATTGTAATATTTAAAAATAAATAAATAAATAAATAATAATAATAATAATAATAACAATAATAATAATAATAATAATAAATGAAATAACATAAAAAGAAGAAGTTTATGAGGAAAAAAAAATATTAGAGGGAATTTATGATCTAACAGTGTCGATTGATCCAGTTGCAGCAATTTTGCCAGTGACTGGTGTTGTGGTGGATGTTTAAAAACAAAAAAGAAAGAGTAGCTGCAGTATAATTCAATTGCTGTGATATTTTTTATTTGTTGTTTGGCTTAGGGGCACATCATTAGCTGACCCAAATATTTTTTATCTGTTATTGGTTTGAGAAAAAAAAATTAGGACTTTCAATAATAGGTGGAAAAAATTCTGATAATAGGTGGAGAAAAAGATTTATTATATATGTGTGTGTGTGGGATTGTTGATTTAAGTAATAGGATATCAATTAATCAGCATGATATGGTATACAAGAAGAAGAAAATTGATAAAACTACATTATATTCTAATCTGTAAGCTTTTGATGATACTGCATTCAAAATTGTATACAAAATATTTTAGAGAAATCTCATATTAATACGTAACATAAAGCTTTAGGTATGTCTATTAACTTTAAGATGTCAATTTAAATTGATTCAGGCAGAATATGCAAAATTTACTGAGACTTATGCGAATAAACATAAGTCTTGGTTAATCAAATAAATAATTATAGTGAGTAGATCTAAATTGTTATTGTAGTTAAAAGAAAAAAATACTTCAATTTCTTAACACAAAGTTTGAGCTGCTATTGTAATCAAAGAATCTAAAAATCTACTTGTCTTGACAATTATGAGTTGCATGGATCAATATAGGCCAATGAGCATCAAATGAAGGAAAAAAACTTAAGGAAACCCATTGAAACAAGTTTTTAAGATTGAAACTTCTAACACACATAATGTTCTTGAAAACATTCAGTATTATCAAATATAGGAGAATCGAACCGCTAAGAACATGATCAACAAAATAACCTGCAAAATTAAGGTTGTGGAAAATCAAACAGTAGTTGAGATACTAGTCATAAATGTTGTGGTAATCATTATGGAGTTTATTGTTGACATTGAAAAGCAACAATTTATAAAAAAAAAATAAACATCATATGTTCAATTAGAAGTTGATGATGTTGAACATTTCTTTTGATAACGTCTACAATTCAATAGACTCATAATGAGAATATTTTGGTTCTTGATAATAGATGCATGATCATATGTATCGTAAGAGACATTTGTTTATTGATCTAAATTGTTCTGTGCATTCAAAAGTAAAATTTGTAGACAATCCTAAAATTTCAGCTATGGGAAAAAGTCACACACTTAGTTAAAGAATGACGATCATCACTATACTTTTTATGTACTTTATTTACTCGATAAGAACCAATATGTTGAGTTTGGGACAATTATTGAATAAAAGCCTATCATTTTCTGATGTAGGACAACCAACTCAACATACATTGACACAAAAGATAGACTCATTGTAAAAGTCTCTCTTGGTAAGAATCAAGTATTTTTTTTTTTTAAGATTAAAAATGAGTCTCCTTTGTGTCAATGCAATTATTTTTTTATGAGACATTAATGATTATGACATTTGAGATATAGATATTTAAATTTTCCAGTTTGAAACTCTTTGTCCAAAAGAATTGGGTGGATGGGCTGCCAGTTGTAAATCATCAAGAACAGTTTTTAAGAGGGTTGTAACTTCCGGACATTGGGCTAGCGCAGAAGTGTCTGGATGCGTTCCAAATATGATAAAGTAGTTGCTGTGAAGTGGCTTCTTAAGACCAATAAAGAAACAAATGGTTTCACAAACAAGATCTGAATTGTGAGAAAATTAATGTAATATAAATATTTTGGATTATGAATGGGCCAAGATGTTAAAATTATAATCTAAATTATGTATTAGAATAGTCTAATTAAAAGTTTGAATAAGATAATTTAAGTTTGAGTCAAAATACGATTATTTATTAAATCAGGTCTAAAAATGTAAGAATTATAAAGTGAGTGTCTAGAAATGTAAGATTAAAAAAAGAGTTCATTTTCTATTAGATTTGATATATATTTTTATTTTATTTTAAAAAAAAAAAAAAAAACTTGTTGGCTCTTAGGGTCATTTCTTTATCAAATGGACATTCCATTTAAATGATTGAGCATATCTATTGTATTAAAGATCTAAAATAGAAATTTATTGATGTGCTTTTTTTATTCAATACGCATCCACTTTTCTACTCAAAGTCCAAATGTTAAGTAAAAATTAATTTACATATTCTTTATTTTAACTTTTTGTGTTTCACCTCAGTTTACTTATCTCTTAGTTCTGCTAAAAAGTTTTAGTTGCCTCTGGTCTCAGTGTCAGTTTTCTCTAACCTTCGTGTTATCACTAAAAAATAAAATGCGATACAAGCATTCATTTTCATCACCTCAATAACTATTATCAACTTAAGAGATTACAACTTCTAATGTATTTTTCTCTTAATGCATTATTTTTAAACATTAGCTATAGCTTTTGAGTAAAGCAGTTTTTAATAAATAAGAAAGCAGAGGATTAAATGGGACTTTTTTCGTGTTGTACTAGTTGAGTTTAACATATTTATACTAGTGTCCAAAATCTAAATACTGTGATAGATTTAGATTTTAATTCCTTGAAGCTTTTGTGTTCTTAATTTGATGCCTGCCCTGGCACATTTCTTCTGAGCAGCACTCACTTCCTATTTCACTAAGAACTTGTACAACATGAAGTGCTTGTAACGTTTCCTTGGAGTCACGATCTGAGAAGGGAAGTTAGGGTGATTCACTGAATCAGGGAAACCCTGAGTCTCCAAACACAATGCAGCATACTTCTTGTACACGTACCCACCTTTCCCCTTCACGTTCTGCAACATGTTACTGGTATAGAACTGCACCCCTGGTTCATTAGTCCATAACTCCATTGCTCTACCAGATTTTGCTTCATGTACCAAAGCCACCCTCTTCATGTAATGGCCGCTGGCAGGTCCATTTATCACATAGTTGATGTCATAGCCGTGAGGAAGCTGGTAGATTCTGCTACCAACAGTGTGTGGTTGAAGAAAATCATATGGTGTGCCCTTTACAGAGATGGTCTTGCCGGTGGGAATTAGAGCATCATCTACTGGAGTGATCTTTGAAGCAAAGAGCTGGACTGTATTTGATAAGATATTGCCACTATTGTGGCCGCCAAGGTTCCAGTATGTGTGTTGTGCAAGGTTCACTGGCGTTGGCTTATTTGTTGCGTGTGCTTTCATGGTGATACTCAGCTTTTGGCCATCTATGAGAGCATAAGTTACAAAAACAGAAAGAGCACCAGGAAATCCTACATCACAGATAACCTTACTAGATCAATTCCAACAAAATCAGACCCAAAGAAAGATGTTTCAATTTTTAGCACTGATGAGATGATTAATCAGAGAACCCTGTTATTTAAGAAAAACCTAAACAACTAAATTAAAATCTATCAGCTCAAACCAAAGCAAACCAGTTTGTGGTGAGCTGAATGGTTTTGTTTGGTTGTTAATTTTTTTCGGTCTTATTATCTTGGGGTTCAATTCAGGGCGTAAGACTGGACAAAACCAAGTCAAAGGTCCCAAACCTTTACTGCCTGAATAAGTTTAATGTCAAGATACATTTCTAGCTTTAAGCAAAATTAGAGAACACTCAAAAAGAATTTGATTTGCAAATGTGGGGGTAAGTTTAAACTGCAGATTCAGACAATGTAATATATAAAGAAACAAAAAGCTTACCTTGTTCACCATCAAAGCTTAAGTAGCTGAAAGTAATGTGAGGAGACTGAACATTGGGTTTATATGTTCTTACTTTCCAAAGCACATCGCTAAACCCTATCTTCCCTCCTAAGATTTTAAAGAGAAATCAATTAAATAACATGAGGTCATCGGCTAATGAAAAAAATAAAAATAAAATAAATTTTAAGAATTGCATGTGTGCTGGTATCTAATTAAAATAATTATACCATGAAGAGTGTTTTTTCCCTCGTTTGCAACTAACTTATAAGTAGTTCCATTTAAAGTGAATTCAGCTCCGCCAACCCTGTTTGCAACCCTCCCAACTATTGCACCGAAGTAAGCTTTGTCATTCTGCAACAAATAAATTAGTTGATCATAATCAAAATATCAATCTAAACTAATCAAATTTAGAACACATCAGGGTAATATCCAACATAACTGTAGATGTACCAAAAAATATTTAACTGTAGTTATCAGGTTCACATAGTTTTATATACACACAGTAACACGTGCACAGCATATGGTTTTTTAATAAGTTAAGCTAACCTGATTCTTTTCAGAAGATCAGATAAAACAAATTGCACAAAGTACAAAGAAACAAAGAAAGGTGTAGGTCTTGGTGGAAGATGAAAAAACATAATAATAATATTAAAATAAAATAAAAGAAAGAAACAGAGCTTACACCTTGGTTGTAAATAGGAATTAATTATTTAGAGGACCATCACTTGTTGCAAAATCTATAATTTATAATAGGACCACCTATGTTTGGCTGTCAACTGCTAAGGAAATTTAAACTAATCAAAGACCAATCTGATATATTAAAAGAAGGTAGGCCGACAAGCTATCTAAATAATTATTATTCCTTCTGTGCGCCATTCAAACTCAATAATTTGAACTTTGAACCGTTCAGTCAAAAGCAACAATTGCTTCATTTCTTGTGTCGAGGATCACCCAAGGGATTGTCTTATAAAACACGTATTTGTGAATCAATCAACACGGAATGAAGTGAAAATTATTAACAGTTTAATATTGCATTATTCAACCATTATTCGGCAGCTATAAGTTTTGAGTTAAGCAATTGGTAACATCTTCTAAGAGCCTTAATTCTATAAGTTTTGTATGTTCCTTGTTTGTATTATTGATTTTTTTTTTCTTCTTTTGTCTCTTTTCAGACTCTTTACACACAGGATAAGCCTGAACGTGAGAGAGAAAAACGGAGGGAGTACAATTTTTAACCATTTAAAATAGTCCATTATTTTAATTCAGGTATGTGGAATGAAGAACACACAATGACCAGAAAGACAACAGGGACAGGCACAGGGGCGCCGGCGCCGAGAAGTCTCTGAGTTCGGCGTAAATGAACACAAAATCTGAAAAAGAAAATTTAGAAAAAAAAATTGTATTTCATCATTTTTATTTTAAATTCTCGAAAATTGTTTCCACCAATTTTGTCTAACCATATAAGCATTAAGTAAACAGGGAATTAAACGCGAAGCCTGTCTGAAACTAAAATTTCTTCCAACCGAACTTCTGAAGCATAACATACAGAAATGATATTTCTCCAAACAAACTAAAAAAAAAAAATGAATGAATGAAAATAAAAGAAATCAAATCCAGACTGGTTTTGGACCTCTCACCTTATAATCGTCGAGGTTATCAAATCCAAGAACAACATCAGCCAATTTACCTACAAAGAAGAGGCAACAGAACAAACGGATCAACAGTAATCATTCGAAATTTTTACTTTTTCGAGGGAAAAAAAAAGAGGGACGTAGCTATTTATGGCAGGGAACGAAAAACAATACCATGGCGATCGGGAAGAAAAACGGATACAACAGTAGCGCCCCAATTTGTGAGCTTCACGATGATATTTCCCTTCCTGAGCTCAAAGATCTTAAGCTCACTCTCTTGATTCGAAGCAGAAATGACATTGATACCCGCGGATGCAACTAAAATTACCGAAATCAGTAAACAGATTTTACGCATTTTGATATTGAAAGAAAAGTTAGAGGAAACGCGAAGAAGATGAGCAGAGGAGACTGGGGAATTGGTGGGGAGGGTTTATACTTCAAAACCTTTTATAAGTCGCCGTGTAAAGCTAAGTGATTAACAAACTCATCCATGGATGACTAGAAAATAGAAATCTACAGACAAGTGTAGTCAAGATTCGAGATCGCTAGTTGACTTGGATGACTCGTGGCGTGACAAGATCCCATTTTTTTACTGTCATCCACTTGTGTCGAGGTTACTGGCTCACGAGAATCCATTATTTTTATGTCATGAGGATGGACTTGAGCAGTGCTCTTTTACTTTATTCTATTTTTATTGTTATTTTCCCTACGCCCTGTCCTATCATACAATGACATGTGTCAATCCCACGGGTCACACATGAAAAGCAAGTGCCATTCTAGCCTGGAAGGGCTTTACATTTGGTTGATTAATGTAATTTTTAATTAAAAAAATGCACTTTAAAGATTAAAAAAATTAAGAAAGAAATTAATAAAAAAGGGCTTGATATATATATATATATTGCTTAAATGATACTCAAATCTTTTAAAAAAAATATTAGTTTTAGAGGCATATGGTAACAATATTTACTTTCAATCCAATTAAGACACTAATTTTTCCTTTAGACTTCTTTCAAAATTATTTCAGGAAAAAAAAAAGAAACGGATTTGCTTTTATTTTCAAATATTCCCTTTCCTGTAAGCCCTTTGTATAACTTACACAGTGACGTGTGTCAGCTGTCATCAAAAGAAATTAAAAGACAGTAATTGAAAGGCGACAGAGCAGCGTAATTTAATTTGGAATATTTATATGCCATACCGCATCTTTTTCTTTGGAACTTCATTCTCAAGTGCGAGCAGTTCATAAGAATAAGGTTGTATAGCCAACGGCTTTAAATTATCAAAGGGTCTCATTTGTATGATTATGATCCAAGAATACAT
>JAJIYU010016564.1:0-12125 GCA_030144865.1 Tinospora cordifolia | reverse complement strand
ACAATAACTCTAATTTACTTTATTTTTCACGTGTTATCCCACAATTTGCACCCAAAAGAATTTTGAAATTAATTTATTTAATTATTTGACAAAATTCTGGGGTATTACAGTCGAGTACTCCTAATGTCCAATAAGACTTGGGATAAAAGAATTAGAAAGTCAAGTGTGAGTTACTTATAAATGTAATACCAGCCCAATTTGCCATGTGGTTAAGTCCACTATGAATTTGGGGGTCGGGGTGTTATAAGGGTGGTATCAGAGCCTAGGCATTAGTCGCTGGGCTACAATTAGAAGTTTAATCAAATACCTAAGGTGGTAACAGATTTAGAAAGTGTTGACTCAATTAGGTAAGACTTATACTTTGAGTTGAGTTTAGAATGGCCTGCCTGGTATTTTGAAATTGAAAAACTATTTTGGAAAGTCATTTTCAAAAAGGAAATATATGTTTTGAAATGTTTTATTTGGATGCAAAGATTGCAAGTTGAGCTGATAGTGGGGAAACTTTGTCCTGAATAAAACTAAATATTGAAAGGGAGATGGGTTATCCAGTCCAAGAAAGTGCGGTTAGTTAAGCAGACTTTGGTCTCGCCACTTAATCTGGAGGTTGTTCCACCAACTTATACAAGCAGTTCGAGTTGAAGAACATTCTTACTTTCTATAAACGAAAATTAGAAGGTGAAAATTTAGGGCAAGGAACATAAATGAGTTTGGAAAAGATGTTGAAGGTGGTATCTTAACTAGACAGAGGTGGGTAGTTCAATAGAAGAACTTTTCAATCAAATTGAAACCCTAGGTCAAGGAAAGAGACCTTAGGAAGGAACTAGGAGTAGCCAAGGGTGGCACAGTGGATCAAAACATGAATAAAACTTTAGGGCATATTTTAGAAATTGAAAATGTGTGAGAACATAATACTTGTTTGGTCAAGACACGAGATCAAGAATATTCTGTATCTTCAATTTCTATGTGGTATGAGACACATATGAATTTGGGTTATGGAGGAAGCCTGGATTCCTAGAATGATGGACCATGTTTGGTGTTGGAAGAATTTGTTTCCCTATGCTTGGCTAGAATGGGATAGTTAGGTATAGCGGGGCTCGGGAAACATTAGTTGTTGAAACATTTGCTAAATTATTTGGGTGTAGTGAAATCTCTAAGTAGAAGTTTATTTTGATGGGCAAGGGTGGCATGGGATACTCAAACTTGGAGGCACAAACAGAAACTTGGAATTTTGCTATCATAAAGTGAATTTACATGATTATATGATTGCCTGATTATTTGATTGCACAATTATACTTGTTCATATCGCATGCTCTTGAATATGAAACCAAATCCTATACCCAACAATAACTCAAACAGAACTTAGAAGAATAAACTAATAGGCTACTAAACAAGTTTAGAACCTAGAGACATGAATCTAGAGTCATGATAGTATGAATGAAACAAAAGGCTTGGGAATAGGAACTTGATAAATAAATATGGACAGAACAACTATCTTCTCAAGTCTCGAAAAACATTTTGTATCTCGAGGATAAGGGTAGATGGGTTGTGTACCCCAAATTATGATTCTCTTAAGTTTTTGGTTGTGATACCTTGTTAGCTACTAAAATGGTTTTTGACTTATAAATAATGGATGGATCTAAGAGATACTCTACCAGGGCTGCAAAGTTTGACGAGACTTAATAGAGAGAATGGGAGACACCTATTGGTATGGAGGCACGAATGGAAAACATGATGAATGAAGTTACTCAAAGGGTCATAGACTAGATCATGAGGGTCGTGCCCCAAATGGTACCATAGGCGGCACCACAACCAATTCTTATGCAATAACCAATGCCTACACTCGAGGTTCTGAATTGTCAAAAGGCTCAAAAGGACCGGAGGATGAGAAGCAAAGGAAGATGTTGATGGAGTTACAAAAGCTCAACCCTCCTCAGTTTGATGGTAATACAGACTACATCATTGTCGATCACTAGTACCAAGAAATAGAGAAACATCTGAATGTACTGAACGTGAAGGGTTGGCGTAGAGTAGTGCTAGCCACACATCGCTTCAAAGGACCAGCCAGAAGTTGGCGGCGAATGATGAAGATGGATCTTAACACTAATGTTGATACCATGAGCCAAGAAGAGTTCAAGGAGGTCTTCTACGAGAAATTTTTTCAAGAGGCCACGGTGAGGAAGCTACATTCTCGCTAGAATTGATTAGAGAAGAGAGAATGAAAGCTAGTTGTTTTGCACAAAGTCTCAAGATGGAGATCCAAAAGATAATAATAACTCTAGGCTTAAAGACGTACAGTGACATCTTAGAAAAGTCTCTAACATTGGAGCAAGAGTTGAACCGGGGATAGAGATTGAGGGGTTGAAACAAAAGGCCCAAAAGTGAGAAAGACAACCAAGGGGCCCAGAAAAATAATAAGAGTGGCTGGAAAGCACTGTAGAGTCAAAAACAAGGGCGGCCTATAATACCCTAAAAAAATGTCCAAAATGAAAAGAAATTATCGAATTATAAGGATAAATGAGAACAATTCATTTCAGGGATCAATTAACTAGTTTAATTGCTCAAAAACCCCTTCAGGAAAAGAAAATTGAGAAACAAAAATGAAATGAAGTAAAATGAAATGAAACAAATCACCCAATTGATCTAGGGATCCAATTAAGGGTTCATTTGCCTAATATGCTTCAATGGAATCTAAATTAGAAAAGAAAATGGAGAGAATTTAGCCAAATAGAAGTAATGAATTTTTATTAATTTTATGTGAACCCAAAAAAATGTAAGGGCCAAAAATTTTAGCCAAATGAAATATATGAACTTTTATTAATTTCATATGGACCCAAAACTATGTGACTACCCTAAGCATGTGCAAGCCACATGAGGGATAATGTCATGATCATGTACACCATGCCTTATATACACAAGTAAAACATCCATGCTAGTTTAGAAACCCCAAAAGAATGATCTCATGCACACACAACTAAGGATCATGTGCACCAAGCTATATGATCACAAAAACGTCCCAAACCCTAGCTTTTTTTGATTAAACCCATGTTGGAAACTAAAAATGATCATGTGCCACTAAAAGTGATATTGTACACCAAATCCAAGAATAAGAGTTGCTGAAACAAGATTCTTGCACACTTAAAAATGATGCCCAAAGAGGAAGTTCCAATATGGAAACTTGCCCAAACTCCTAGCCGTGTTATCCTAGCTGGATTTTCATGCAAATAGCCTATCTAACCTCACCTTGACATCTAAGCTAGCAAGAAAGACAAGAGGAAAGTTGCTGATTTGTGTGAGAATTAAATGTTTCCTTACTCACACCCTTGACGCCAAAACAAGAAACTTGCCCAAATTAGAAGGTTGCCTCATGCTCACATTTGACGCCAAGTTTAGCACCTACAAAGTGTCCAAAATGACCTTGCTTGATGAGCACACCACACAAGGGCCTATATTAGCAATCTTAGACCATGATCTCATGTCCATGACGTTTGGTAAGGTGCACACCAGCTACTATGCTTGAATGACGTCCAAAGAGTGAAAGAAGGAAAGTTTCCATATGCACCAAATCTTGACGCCACAAGGGAATCAAGCACACTTAGAAAAGTTTCCTTACACATAAAGTGGCTTGATTTACTTGCTGATTTATGCACACTAGCCTTGGAAATGATCCAAACCATAGACCGTAGTGTGCATACTCATGTGACGACCAAATTAGTTGCACACCTAAAGAAAATGAAATGTTTCCTATGTGAGTAAGTGTGATGCCCAAGTAAAGAGATAACTAAGGAAGTTTCCTAGCACACAAAATCTAAGCTGATATGACATCCTCGAATGAAGTTGCAGGTATTTTCAATCCTTTTTGTGCTCACACATAAATAGGGAATCAAATGAGGATCATATCTGGGGTTTACATTAAGAATTGAAAACCATATCTTGAACACTTGCCCAAAACATGCAAAACCATCCTCATTGTGTATGGAAAGATTCTCATGTGTTAAATTACCCGAACTATCCCCTAAGTGGTTATGAAACCCTATATAAATCCCCCTAATGCTCTCATTCTTCTTTGTCCCAAAGTAAGAGCATATTAGTCCCTCTTGACTTTCTCTAGCCTTCTTCTTAGCAACTCCCTTAGTTCTTGAGTAATCTTGGACTGTTTTTGAGTGCTTTGGGGTTTGATTGAGTGTTTTGAGTATTCTTTGAGTGTTAGACGTTGGAAAGAAGGAGAAACTCTATTAAAATTTCAGTGATCTTCAAATCGAGGTGGAAGTGATTTCTAAAACCCCCCTCTTACTACTTTTGTAATACCCTAAATTCTCTGTACTCAATTAAATGAAATTTATCATTTATTTAGTGAAATTTGGGTGCAAAGTGAAGCCGAGCACATTTCGAGGGTGTATTTGGCAGGTTTCCAAAACATTCATTTAGTGCTCCTTAGGGACCCAAAATAACTTGAAATGAAGTAAGGTGACATGAACCAACTAAGGGGATAACATATCAAAAAATTAGAACAATTGGTCAAGGTTAAGGTTTTCATTTGCCAAACGCCTTTCAGGGGTACTAAATTAGAAATAATTGTTATTAGGATACTTCAAAGGATCAAAATGACCCAAAATGAAATGGAATAACATGAACTAACAAAGTGAATGACATATCCAAAAATTACAACAATCGGTCGAGGTTAAGGTTTTCATTTGCCAAATGCCCTTCAGGGGGTCCAAATTAAAAAGAATCGTCATTTAGGGTACTTCGGGGGGATCCAAATGACCTTAAATGAAATGAAATGACATGAACTAACAAAATAAATGACATATCCAAAAATTAGAACAATTGGCCAAGATTTAGATTTTCATTTGCGTAGTGACCTCAGTGGGTCTCAAATAAGGAAAGTTTTTGAGGGAAAATCACATTGGGCCAAACCATACCTTAAAAATGTTTATTAGGTTTATGTGATTCCAAAATTATAGGGTATAAATCATAATTTCATATAAATAAGGAGATATTAATTTTTATTTATTTTTTGTGAACCCATGAAGTCATGGCCACCCCTAACATGTGCAAGTCACATGGATGGAACACCATGATCATGTGTACCCTACCCTACCCTAAGCTCCATGGGACGTGTCCATTATTTGAAACTATGAAGAATGATTCCATGTGCCATGTAAATGATCCAGTATGCACACACCTATAGAAACCATGAAGAATGATTCCATGTGTCAAGATAAATAATCATGTATACTAAAGTTACATATAAAATGTCTCATAAGTATGTGTGTGGGCACACATGTGACAAACCAAAGATAGATGTTTAATGAGAGTGGCTAATTTAAAGAGATATAGAAAGCTTCCTTCACCTAGAAAAAAAATAGAAAATAAAAACTTACCTCATGCTCACATGTGGAGCCAAAAGGGAGAGAATCCTAAGGAAATAAGAAACATTCCAAAGCTTTCTTTTTGTGTGCCCATATTAGAAACTTTTTTGATTTTATGAATTACAACACATTAGAATGTTTTCCTACTAATAGAGGACGTCCAAGATAGATTAGAATGTATTATAAACCTTTAATTGTGTTCACACACGTAAAAGAAACAAATAAGGTTCAAAGATCTTGCTCATACTTTGATTGGAAACCTTAGTGGTCCCACTTGTCAACCATGAGCACACATGCCTTTTTCACCCAAACCATCCCCTTATGAGTTTGGAAACATGCCAAAACGTGGTGGGCTGCCCTAGCTGCCTTAGATGCCCCCATTGCTCACGAACACCTATAAATACCCCCCTTGCTCACTTTCATCTCATCCCAAAGCAAAGAGTTGACACATTCTTCTTTGTTTGTTCTTGCCCTCTTCTTGGCACTTCTTCTAACCCTCTTTTCTCTCTTATGTGCGAAGTTCTTATTTCAGTATTTTAGAGAGTTTTTGAATTAGTCTTGTTGTTGGTTTATAGTTTTGAAAGTGGTTGATAAAGCTAACCTCTTCCAAATTCAACAAAAACTCGAATTAAGGTGGAGGAGATTTCTTAAACCTCTTCTTTGCTATTTTAAATTTCTAGCATGTTCATGCTTGTTTAAATTCTAATTTTTAGCATGTCTTATTTTAGTTTCAGCATGTTTAATTATATTTTAAATTTAGTTCAACATGTTTTTATGTTTTAATCACTCATGAGAGCATGTCATGCTTAGAATCCATGTTTAGGATTTAATTCAATGTTTCAAGCATGCTATGTAATGTTTCCATGCTTTCTTGGTTGTTTAAAATTTTAATATTTATATTTTAAATTTCTTTTATGATTATGTGATTCTTAAATATAAGAAATTGAAGATAAGAACGACAAACTGTCATAGTGACCTATATGGGTGCTATGGGTGTTCTTAACACATGGTTGGAGTGTGTGGTTGTGGGGCACAACTAAGAGATACTTGGTATGTGGCATCCAATGAAAAGTGACAAAGAAATGTCTTTCCACCCTAAATAGGGGTATCTAAATTAAGAAACATCAAGGGAATAGGACTCTTTTCAGTTTTAACGACAAATACAACCAAAAAGTTGCTTGAATCACTAAATACATGAAACTGTTTGAATTTGGATGTGCTATTGATTTGAAATAGAAACTTAGTTGTTTAATGAATGATTCACTAGGCTATGTGCTCACCTTTTCCTTTTATTTTTCAGGAAATTGACTTGAATTAGGAAGACCATGCATATTAGATTATTTCTAAGTTTTGAAAGTTCTATTTTAAAGGCTTGTTGCCCAAATTTTGACTTTAAGACTTCCGCTGAATTTTATTTAAGTTTTGAAAGTTATGTACTTAGGTTTTGATTTAAGAATGTAACTTTCTTTATTTTATTTGAATAAATAAAGAGTTTGAAGTATTCCTTTATCTAATTATATAACCTTATTGAATTGAAATTTAATACATTGTGATGTATCCATGAACGTTTCCAATAAGTGTTTAAATAAAAGAATTGAGATGCAACTTGTGTACTTGTAAATGTAACATTGGAGCCAACCTACCTTGTGGTTGAGCTTGAACCTGTCTCTTGGAGGTTGGGGTGTTACAAAGGTGGTATCAGAGCCTATGCATTAGTTGCTTCGCCAAAATTAGAAAGTTTCTTCTTATACCAAAGGTGGTATCCGAGCCTAGGCTTTAGGTGCCTTGGGGTAGAATTAGAAAGTCAATCAGTGGCTGTTTGACTAGAATTAGAAACTTAAATTAGGGTTTCACTTAGAATTGAATTGAATCTTGAATGCCCTACCTTCTATTTTTGAAATTGAAAAACATTGTAAAAAGTGTTTTCAAAAAGGAAGTATATGTTTTTGAAATATTTTGTTTGGATACCAAGACTACAAGTTGAGCTAATAGTAGGTAAGACTTATCCCAAGTAAAACTAAACATTGAAAGGGAGGTGGGTTATCCCACCCTAGAAAGCATGGTTGCTAAGCAGACTTCAGTCTCGCTGCTCGATCTAGAGGTTGTCCTACTAGCTTATACGAGTGATCTGAGTTGAAGAACACCCTTACTTTCTATAATAGAAAATTAGAAGGTGAAAAATTAGGGCAAAAAACTGTTTAGAATTCGAAAAAAGATGCCAAAGGTGTTGTCTTGACTAGACAAAGGTTATGAGTCAACCAGTTTGAAACCATGGGTTTTGGGGATTGACCTTAGATAGAGACATGGGTGTAGCCATGGGTTGCACAGTGAATCAAAAGTATAAATCTCTAAGACAGGCTAGAAATTGAAACTTGTTTAAAAATAGAAAATTATTTGATCAGGACACGGGATCGGGAAGTTTTTGTATCTTTTTGTTTTCTATGTAGTATGGGATGTATAGGAATTCAGGGATATGGAGGAAGCCTGGACTTGGAGAATGATAAACCATGTGTGGTGAATGATCGGTAACTCTGAAAAAATGGGTTTCTCTATGCTCGTTGGTATGAGATGGTGGAGTATAGTGGGCTCGGGAACCTTAGTTATCGAGCAATTTGCGAAATTGTTTGGGTGCGGCTCTATTTTGGGTAGAAGCCTAAGTAGAAGGGGTAGAGTGGTATGAGACACTTGAACCTGAAAGCTTTGGTGGAAGCTTGGAACCTTGCTGTGCTAGCTTGATCGTATGATTGTGTGATATGCATGTTTTACTTTTTATTTACTTTAAGACCAAATCCTATACCCATGCATAAAAAAAACCTAGAAGAAAAACTTTTAGGCCACTGAACAGATCGATAACCTAGAAACTGAATCTAGAGTCATGATAGTACTAATGTTTTGCTAAAATAAAGATTGACGTTGAAAACATGAATCGGGAAGAGTCCAAGGGGGTCTTCTATGAAAAGTTTTTTCCAGAGACGACATTGTAGAAGCTGGAAGAAGACTTGATCAGGTTGAATGAGAACGACTTGACTATAGCTGAGTATGAGAGAAAGTTTACTGAATTGGATAAGTTCTATAGGGAGCTGATCTAAGAAGAAAGATTGAAAGCTAATTAGTTTGCTCAAGATCTCAAGATTGAGATTCAAAAAGTGATTATGACTCTAAGCTTAACGACATATAGGGATCCTAGGGCATGAACTCAACTTTGAACAGAGGTTGAGAGGAAAGACCAAGAGGCCTAATAATGAAATAGAGAACCTAGAGGCCCAAAAAAAGAATAAGAGTGGTGGCAAGCCACCATAGACCTAGAAATAGGGGCAACACAAAAACGAACTAAAAGAATAGGTGAGGAAGCAATGACTGTGCTATGTGTGCAGATAGAAGGGTCATGTAGCAAGAAACTGCCCAACTACACCTGCTCAGGTTCCTCGGCCACAAAACACTCATGGATGAGGTCAGAATGATCGCTCTTAGGGCAGAAAACAATAATAGAATGCCAACTAGGGCAGAATTAGGGTCGTGGGTAGAACCAGGCCAGAATGTTTTCTATTGAAGCTTAAAAAGATCAAAACCTACGCTAGAGACCCTAGTATAAAAATATATATTAGGAGAACTTGATTAGCCCTTTATTTAAAATTGTTATATGTTAGCATTTATGAGTTTTAAGCTTTGATTAGGTTTGGTACCTATTCTTTTCAATAAATGAAATTTATTCCCTTTAGAATCCTTGTTGTTACATTTTGAAGGTTCAAAATAGAAAGTCTAGGAATAGATAGTGTTAGTAATAACTTGAGGCTTGCCATGTGGTTGAGTCCATTAAGATGAAGGTGGGGTATGACAAAAAAACTTTGACCTTCAAATAAAATGAGAACTTTAGGCTAGGTATGACCCTAAATGAAAAATGAGCCTATCTCTACAAAATGTCTTGCCCATCAAATCTTTTGCAATCAGATTGGGGGTGAACAAAGGCAAAATAGCTCACAAGCCTAATAGAGGAAATTGAATAAGATAAACATACTGACCTTAGGTTAGATGTTGAGGATACCCTAAAACTTAAGGAGAAAACACTATATGGGTAATTGCGGATCATCTCAGTAAAGTGGCTAATTTTTGCCAACCAGATCTAGATCAATTCAGTAAGTATGAGAGAGTTACCCAAACACTAGAGGCTATGTTGAGCTCTTGTGTCTTATACATTAAAGGAAATGGGAGAATGTACGAACTTAACCCCTTTCACATCATCCACTAGGAGGAAGTGGATATTCAAGATGATGCTACTTATGAGGAAACATCAGTCAGAATCCTTGACCATAGAGTACATAGTCTATGAATGAAGGATATCCCATTAGTGAAGGTACTATGAAAACATAAAAAGGTAAAAGAAGCTACCTAGGAACTCAAAAGTGAGATAAAGACCAAGTATCCACATCTACTCACTAAAAATCCTTAGTCATGTACAAATTTCGAGGATAAAATTTTTCTAACGAGGGTATGTTGTAATACCCTAAATCCTCTGTACTAAATTAAATGAAATTTACCATTTATTTAGTGAAATTTGGGTGCAAAATGAAAATGAGCTCATTTCGGGGCTACATTTGGCAGGTTTCCAAAACTTTCATTTAGTGCCCCTTAGGTACTCAAAACAACTTGAAATGAAGTAAGGCGACATGAACCAACTAAGGGGACAACATATCAAAAAATGAGAACAATTGGGAAAAGTTAGGGTTTTCATTTGCCAAAAGCCTTTCAAGGGGTCCAAATTAGAAATAATTGTCATTTAGGGTACTTCAAGGGATCAAAATGATCTAAAATGAAATGGAATAACATAAACTAAAAAGATGAATGGCATATCAAAAAATTACAACAATTGGTCGAGGTTAAGGTTTTCATTTGCCAAAACGCCCTTCAAGGGGTCCAAATTAGAAATAATCATCATTTAAGATACTTCTGGAGATTGAAATGACCTGAAACAAAATGAAATGACATGAACTAACAAAATGAATGACATATCCAAAAATTAGAACAATTGGCCAAGATTTGGATTTTCATTTGCCTAGTGACCTTCGTGGGTCTTAAATAAGGAAAGTTTTTGAGAGAAAATCTCATTGGGCCAAACCATAACTTAAAATGTGCATTAGGTTCATGTGATTCTAAAACTATAGGTTATAAATCATAATTTCATATAAATAAGGAGATATTAATTTTTGTTTGATTTTTGTGAACCCATGAAGTCATGGCCACCCCTAACACGTGCAAGTCACATGGGTGGAACACTATGATCATGTGCACCCTACCCTACCCTAAGCTCCATGGGATGTGCCCATTACTTGAAACTATGAAGAATGATCCCATGTGCCATGTAAATGATCAAGTATGCCCACACCTATAGAAACCATGAAGAATTATTCCATGTGTCAAGATAAATGATCATGTCTACTAAGGTTACATATAAAATGTCTTATGAGTGTGTGTGTGTGTGTGGGTGGCTGATTTAAAGAGATATAGAAAGATTCCTTCACCTAGAAAAAGAAATTAGAAAATAAAAACTTACCTCATGCTCACATGTGGAGCAAAAAGGGAGAAAATTCAAGGGAAATAAGAAACATTCCAAAGTTTTCTTTTTATGTGCCCATATTAGAAACTTATTTGATTTTATGAATCACAACACATTAAAATGTTTTCCTACTAATAGAGGACGTTCAAGAGAGATTAGAATGCATTTTAAACCTTTATTGTGTTAACACACATAAAAGAAACAAATAAGGTTCAAAGATCATGCTCACAATTGGATTGGAAACCTTAGTGGTCCCACTTGTCAACCATGAGCACACGTGCCTTTCTCACCCAAACCATCCCCTTATGGGTTTGGAAATATGCCAAAATGTGTTGGGATGCCCTAGCTGCCCTAGATGCCCCCCTTGTGCTTATGAACACCTATAAATACCCCCCATTGCTTACTTTCTTGTCATCCAAAAGCAAAGAGTTGACACTTCCCTCTTTGTTTGTTCTTGCCCTCTTCTTGGCACCTCTTCTCACCTCTTTTCTCTCTTGTGTGATAAGTTCTTATTTTTGTATTTTAGAGAGTTGTTGAAGTAGTCTTGTTCGTGGTTTAAAGTTCTGAAAGTGGTTGATGAGGCAACCCTCTGCCGGATTCAACAAATACTCGAATTAAGGTGCTGGAAATTTCTTAAACCTCTTCTTCGCTATTTTAAATTTATAGCATGTTCATGCTTGTGTAAATTCTAATTTTGAGCATGTCTTATTTTAGTTTCACATTGTTTAATCATATTTTAATTTTAGTTCAACATGTTTTTATGTTTTAATCACTCATGAGAGCATGTTATGCTTAGAATTCATGTTTAGGATTTAATTCAATGTTTCAAGCATGTTATGTAATGTTTTCATGCTTTCTTGGTTGTTTAAAATTCTAATATTTATATTTTCAATTTTTTTTATGATTATGTGATTCTTAAATATAAGGAATTGAAGATAAGAACCACGTACTATCATAGTGACTCGTATGGGTGCTATGGGTGTTGTTAATACATGCTTGGAGTGTGTGGTTGCAGGGCACAACTAAGGGATACTTGGTATGTGGCATCCAATGGAAAGTGAAAAAGAAATGTCTTTCCACCCTAAAGAAGGGTTGTTAGTGAACTCGCAAGTATACGAGATCGCTTGTAGTAATATCCGGAAAGTCCGGGTATCGTCCTCAGGGAATACTAATGGTGGTTGAATTTTCTTTAACACTAAAGT